>MINK01173107.1:0-21258 GCA_001735545.1 Phormia regina
TTTTTAATAAGTTAAGTTAATTAGTTAATTGATTTAATGTATTAGTACATTGAATTCGTTTATTCAATATATAAATATATTGTTTTGAATTAAGAAGAAGCATTGCACAATGAACAAAATTATTGAATCAATGAAAAATTTCATTAAATTACGTTACAGTAAATGTTTTCTAACGGGAAATAAAGTATTTATATTTGTGCAATTAAGGCGCAGTCTTAATTTCGAAAAAATATAAATTCACGTGGATTATATTCGTAAGTATTCATAAATATATAAAACATTTTAATTTAATTCTTTATAAAATTACATTACAAACTGAAAAAGATTTTAACGCTACAATTGTTGATCGTCATGAATTTCCAGTACGGTTTCATTAGGAAACTATGAGTTCATTGAAATTAATGAACTGTTCACTGGTATTATTTATTTTATTTAATGAACGCGTTCATTAATTTAAAATTTTATCAATGAACTTTTATAATGAATTTTAATATTAATGTATAGCAATACATTGTTTTAATAGGGTCAAAATTAGTACAAAAACTCATTGAAACAATTAACTTTTTCATTGAAACAATTACTGTTCACTGGAATTATTTATTTTATTTAATGAACGCGTTCATTAATTTAAAATTTTATCAATGAACTTTTATATTGAATTTTAATATTAATGTATGGCAATACATTGTTTTAATAGGGTCAAAATTAATACAAAAATTCATTGAAACAATTAACTTTTTCATTGTATTTATGTAAGATTTTTTAATCAAAATTAAACATATACTAAAGCACTATTTTAGGGAAAACTATTTCAAAAATTTACTTCTTTGCATTAAATTTATCACCCAGACATTACCCATTGAGGCAAAAAAATTTTTGGATATAAATCTGTAACAACTGTTCGGCTGCTTGGATTTGATTAAAATTTAAGACAGACCTAGCAGAGAAGTGTACAATGTAATGTTTGGAAAACGGCCGCAATATGCCCCGCAAAGGCGGAGCTAAGAAGGCTAAAAATGGTATCTCTGACATAAAAAATGTTTAATTTTAGTTTCTCGTTCGATTTTAAATATTATTGTAGATCCTGATACATGCTTGCATATCCTATTTCTTATAATTTTTGGTTATTTGGGTTTGCATATTTAAGTTTCTCAATTTTGCATGTTCTTGGTGCAGTTTTCTTCATATACATCTTATTATTGCCCACCGATTTTATTAAAATACCCTTTACCACCATATGTGGTTGGGGTTTTATGTGTTTCTGCTAATATTTTAATGCAGAGCAAACATCTTTCTACCCCCACCGTTCGACTTTCTGAGCCGATTTAACTGTCCGTCCTTCCGTCTGTCTGCCTGCCATGTAAAGTGTGTGCGCAAAGTACAGGTCGCAATTTTAAAGGATATTTGATGAAATTTGTCACAAATGATTTTTTTTGTATGAGGATTTGATCATGATCGTCCCATTATTTCATCTAGCCCCCATACAAATGTTCTTCAGGAATAGAGCTCAGGAATCCACAGGAATCCGTGTTTTAAATTTCATAATTGACAGTAGCTCCATATAAGACCCAATTTCGGGAATCACCAAAAAGTGCATAAACACTTGTGAATCTTAGTATTGACGTAATATTCTGTATTAGTATTTTTTATTTTTCACTTTATACAAGTATAGGTCCATGGCTCCTTCCTGAATTTTGGTACACATAGACAAAAGTGAAGGATATCATATGGTCAGGCTTGACCGACTATAGCTTTTTCTCTCGTTTTTTATTTTATATATATCCTAAATAGCCAAAATCTCCACAAAACGTTTTATCTCATTTTCGACTATAAAATCTACATTTTTCGGAAGTCCCGCAGATTTTGATTGCAAAAGTTTTAACAGCATATTATAGATTTTTAAACTGTATTCTATATGCCGATTCATGCTTTTTTCATTTTCAAAAATATAAACTAAAGTCAAAACTTTCACGAAAAGTCAGAACATTCACCACTTTTTTAATTTAATGTTACACAGTGGCATCAAAAACAATTTTTTTGGTAATGAATCTGTATCTCCAAAACTACATGTCGAATTAAATTAAAATGTATGCAAGAGTTGCAGAGGAGGTTTTTGACACACTCTAGATTATGTTGTGTTATCATAGGGTGACTACAATATGATTTTTCTGAAAGTCTAAATTCTATTCTGCAACTCTTTTACAAATTTCAATTTAATCCGAGATGTAGTTTTGGAGTTACAGATTTATTATCAAAAATTTACGTTTGACCCCATTGTGTGTCATCTCTGTAAAGATGTCTTTTAGAAAGGTATAAAATTATTATATATTGTTAAAGAAAATTTTATTTTAAAGAAAAAAGAGTGTAGACACTTTTCAGTAAAAAAAATATCATTATTTTTTACAATTATCAGATTCAAAATTTAGATATCGTCTTCGGTTTTTTTTATGTAATATATAATTTTGTTTTTTTAACAATGAAATTGGTAGGAAATACTAGGATATAAATATAAAAAGTCTGGTCCAAGAATTTGAAAAAGAAATGTATTTAAAAAATCAGACGCAAATAATTTAAAAACATATTTTTTGTAGGTATTATCCATAATATATAAAATAATATAAAAAAATTTGGCTAACGATTGAAAAATTTTTATATTAGTGTTTTCCCAATTTATGACTTCTTAGCCTCGGCCTTGAGAGATCTACCGTATACCACTTCCAAAATTAACATTCTATGATCCTTTGTTATGTCTGTACCAAATTTCACACAAATCTAACCAACCGATTGGAAGTTAAGGATTTATTTCTAAAAAATATTCGATTCTGCCCTACTATGCATTGTGAAAATCGTGGCTCAGAAAATTGTTTATATTACAATTATTTTCAATCATACTCTTTTTAAAACCAATCATAGGCATTTTTAGTTTTATAATTTAACAATCGAAAAAACATAACCTCAACTCATACAATCTATTTTCTTTATATCGAAATGATCATTAAAATATTTTATTACAATTTCTTTGCAACAATAACAAATTGTCCACTTTATAGTTTTTGATATATTCCTATCAGCGATATTTAGTCTTTGAACATGGAAAAAAGCTTAAATGTACGATTTTTCTTGCACCATCCCTCCCTCCACTCTTTGTAAATATTTGATATTCATATATGTATGTGTATAGTCTTAAAATATTTGTCATTTACATTTAAGGCTTAAAAGAAATTTTAACACAAAAATATACCCATACACACATACGTAAACAAATGTAATGTAAGTTTGCATGTTGCCAATAAACTACAACAAGTACAACAACAATAGTAAACCAGTCAACTTGTAATGATAATAATGCGATAAATGGTTAAAAATAAAAAATAAAAAATAGAAACAAGATCGTTGACTACATGTTTAACTAAACCATAGACAATAATGATGATCGTGAATTTAGCAACAAACGACTGTAAAGTGATGGTGATGATGATGATGTTTAAATGCACCATTCTTAGTAGATACGAACAAGTTATCTATAAAACAAAAATAAAAAACTATACGCAAAACTACAGAAAGAATAATATTTATGGTATTAGATTTAACATTTGAGTGCGTTTATGGTTAGGAGAATATAATATTTTTGTTCCAATGTTTGTAACATGGGAAACTAATACCTTAACCCTTCGATTTATCTATAGATTCAGAATAGTTTTCATACAAATACTTACTATTGTCTGAAAAATGTCTAATAATAATTAATTACAAACTAAATTAAATTTATGTATTAGCTTTATTAACTTAATAAGTTAATAAGCACATACTATGTATTTTCTAAGCATGTAGTCAATTATATATTCGGATTAACCAACTGTACTTCCTCACTTGTTGTTATTATTGTTAATCATTCATTAGAAAAATGTTAATAAATGTAGTTGGTTATTCGTATGGAAAATTATGATAAACTTGATCAAATTAAACATCGTCTACAACTATGTATCTTATTCTCATTTTAGAATGTTGCAAATAGATACATACATAAGAATAAAAAAAATCTTGTTTAAATGCCGTTAGAAATACAAATACGTACAGTGAAAACTTATTTATTGAATATTTTCTAAACTTTCGAATAAAATTATGAAATGTTTTGATTTACAGTGATCGCAAAAATTGACACCAATTTCAAAATCAAAATTTCATGGGAGAAAGAAATTTCATAGAGGAATGAGTTTGAGTTAAAGGTCTGACCACAAGCTCTAGCCAAGATTTTCTCAATTTTGAAATTTGGCTAGGGGAGACTTTAATAAAATTTAAACGAATAGTTTTATTTTATTCGAAATCCAGTATAATATGTATACACTTGTCTTAAAATCAGAGAATGAAAATAAATATCCACTTTTTTACTTTAAAATATCCAAAATCCTATTCCGCATTAAATGTGTTATAAGAGTCCTCCATCAGAAATTACTTTTTGTGCGTTTACCTTACCTATGTATATGGCTATGTATGTAATTAAAATAATTTTAAAACGATTTCAGTTTTGCAATTTGATAATTAAAAAACGAGAGAAAGAGATATATGCCCGGCCCTATGATACCCTATACCATATTTATCAAAATTCGGGAAGGGCGCAATTATAGACAGTGGAAAATAAAAACATACTACTACAGAATATTAGGTCGATATTAAGATTCACATGTATTTATGCACTTTTTGGTGATTCCCGAAATTGGGTCATATATGGGAGCTATGGTGAATTATGGGCCGATCTTCATGAAATTTTGCCGATCATGACCAAAATCAATAGGCTTTGTCCTTGTTCCAAAAAAGTCACATGTACCAAGCTTTACATGGACAGCCAGGCAGTCAACCAGACGGACGGACGGACATCGTTAAATCGACTCAAAAAGTGATTCTGAGTCGAACGGTATTCTTTAAGGTGGTGTAGCCTGATTTTTTCTCTGCATTACAATATTTGCACACATAATACCCCAACTACCTTTGGTGGTTTGGGGTATAAATATTACCTAGATACTAAAACTCACATGCATTTATGAACATTTGGGTAATTCCCGAAATTGGTCTTATATGGCAGCCTATCCTGCCAACATTTTCTATCCCAATTTGAACTAAAGAGTGACATCAAGTTGTTAGATATAGCAGAATATGATATCATTTTCTTATCCAAGAAGTGTCACCGTTCGGGAAGAAGTGTACAGCAGTTATTATACTACTAAGGGCTTTATTTGGGTGTCAAATTAGAGTCATTTTTAGGACACTTTTTTGTCAAAATTCTTACAAAATATTCTATCCAAATTATCACTTAAAAGTACAAAAAATATATATAATTTTATTATCCAAGAAGTGTCAACATTCGAGAAGAAGTGCGTCGCAGTTTTAGTTCTTTTTGAGTGACACTATTTAGAGTAGTTTTTGGGCATCGAAATGAATTCATTTAGAAGAGAAAATGTATCAGAATTTTATTTTTAAAAAATATTTTAAATTTATTTCTATTAAAAAAAAAAAATTCTTTAAATTTATATTTGTTTTATATTCAGCTTTAATTTTATGCTTCGATCATAATATGCCTTTAAAAGTAAGACGTAAACTAAATAACTATAGTTTTCTTCACATTTTCGCAAAATGGAAATTAATTTTGTTTACTATCAGAAAATAACAACTTGAGAGTACTAATGGGAGACAACTTTTGGTAACAATATTTTTATCCAAAAACTTACTATTAACCGACTTTTTCGACTTTTAGTTTAGTACGAAAAATTTATAATAAATAGATCAAAAATCGAAATTAATGTTTTTTTTTTTTGTAAATTTATTTACTATCCAGAAATTATTATATTAATAATACTAAAAGGAGTCATTCTTCTGATAGTGGACAAAATTATCAGCCAAATGTTGGCAGGGTACTTATAAAAATGTTACTTGTGGTGAACATAAGTTGATACCAAACATTTTTTTATAAGATTTTTAAATACCTATTCCAGGCAATCATCTGTATAGTGGGTGGACAGGAAAAAAAAATAATGCACAGATCATAACCAATTTCAATAGGATTCGTCCATTATAAATATTTGTGTTAAATTTCATTAAATAACTTTCAAAATTGCGACCTGTACTTTGACTGCAACGTGTACATGGATGGACGGACATTGTTAAATTGGCTCATTCTAAGCCGATCGGTATAAATTAAGGTGGGACTTAGACCACTATTTTGAGCATAATAAACATCAGCATAATACCCGTTTCACCTATGGCGGTGTAGGTTATAATAAATGAATAAAATCAAAATTCACAAAATATGTTTAGCTCTTGTGGGCAGACCTTTACCCAAACATGCCGGAATGTACTTTACACGCAAACAAAATTTATCAGTAAATATATATTGCCACCCTTTTGGAAAAAAGACCAAACAAATAAAATAATAGTTTAAAGTACCTACATCAGGTTAATATAACTATTTAACGGATTCATATATTTATATAATTATTTAGAATTTTGGAGAATATTTTAAAGAAAATTTAGGCAAATAATAAAAAAACTAAAAAAAGAGTTTTGGAACTACTATGTGTTTGTGCTGATGTTTGTGGAGCACAGAAAAAAATCTTACGACTCTCACCTTAAACATTCAGAATTACTTTCTGAGTCGATTTAACAATTTCCATCTACGAGAGTAACGAGGATGACCTTCGTATGATATCCTCTGAAAAGCATCACTCTGTCGGACAAAAATCTGAGGACCATGAAACTGTTAAGGGCGATACAGGTCGTTAGACCTGAGGCGTAAGCATTCCACATACATAAGTATGAAGCTATGCTTAATACTACTGTAGTGGAAGTCTGGCCGACACAGAAGGAGACCGTCAAAAACCAGAGTAAGAAAATAACTACAGCCCAAACTGTGCCCTATACTAACTCTGAACCGGGAACGATAACTAGCGCGGACATATATGATGTACGACCTTCAACATCCAAGCAAACCGCATCAAGTTAAAAGAGAAAAATGATTGATGCGGCAAGACAAAGACTGATAGCACCAACCTCTTCACGTGATTCAGAAATATGTATTCTGAAATCTATCGGAGATCAACTGATATATATGTATAAAGTAAATAGACGGACAGACAGACATGCAGAAATTAATTATAACTGCCAAATTATCATCAATCGCAATTTTTAAGATATTTTGATGAAATTCATTTTACCACAAGGACGAAGTATGCTTAATTAAATTTTGTTGTACAAACAAAATAATGTGGAATATCGTGCAAAGTTTGAACGACTATATTATTCTTATATTTGGATTTTAGAAAGATAATTTTATTACGTTTTATGATATTAATGAATCTGCTTTTTAGGCCTTAAAATAAGTATAAAAATCTTGCAACTCAATCTAATTAACCTCAAACGGCAGCGTAGATGGCATAAATGACATATTAGCGGGTGGTAAATAATTTCTATGAATCATTCCTTGGATATGTTCGGGTTTCTGATAGTTGTCTTAAAAGAGAGTTAGGATGACTCTGCAATATTGCAATATATTTTGCTTTAAATTATCTGAACTATTCCCTTACATGGGGTACATTTAAATCCTTGTGGATGTTCTCGTTTCTTATATACCATAGTGCTCCCATAGTCATGGTTCTAAGAATTTTTGATAGAGTTCCCTGTATGAGATCAATACTCGTATTGCTGGCCATACCCCACAATTAGATGTCATATGACCAAATTGGTTTTAAAACGGTTTTATACAGGATGATTTTATTGCCAGGCTAAGATATACCCTAAGTGATATTTAAAAAAATTGTCAAAGCATATTTAAAATTTTTAAAATACGTGTCTAAACGTATCATATATGATTTTTAAAACGATATTTTTATAGCATAAACTCGAATTTATTTAATTGATAATAAAATATAAATTAATAATAATGCAGACATTGTTCAATCTTAATAGTCCTCTTATTTTTTCTTTGTAAAATTTTAGTTTGTTCGTTAGCTTGTCTGATATTCTACAAATTTATTAAAAATATTAAAAACTAACATGAATTCAACCTCTTATGGTTCCACTGTAGATCGTTTATATATTTTTTGGTTTTTATAGGAAAATAAAAAACATTTTATACCATCGTCTTTACAACACAAACATTTATTCTACACCTTAAATATTTTCTTTGGAAGTTGGAAACAACATGTTGGCGTTTCTTTTGCTGTTAAACTGATAAAGAGTCAGCAATACGAGGCGGCAATATCGACCGATAAGTCGGCTTCAATTACAACAATTTTCCATGTTTAGTCGCTGCTTAATCGTCATAGACAACCTTTACGCTATAGTAAACGCACATACACTTCATCATCGTCATCGACTTACTTACGTATAGAGTCGTTGTTATTGTTGTTGCTGTTGTCGTAGTCATCATTATCGTCAGCAATGACAACACCAACAACAGCAACAAAAACATTTTTGCTAAATTGTTAAGGAGTGGCTAGTTGTTATACACACACACACATATATACACTCACATAGATACATACTTACATAAGTACATTTGTATATTATATTGTACATTGTATGTTGTTGTTTGGTGGGGTTGGTTGTTTGTTGCTGGTTGAACGTTTGGCGTTGCAATATCGCAGGAGCATTTTACCGCATTTAAAGATACGTGTCGACATGATAAACAAGTTTTCATTTATCTTTTTACATTTAACGTTCGATCTTTTATTATTTGCAACGTTACAACATGATGTGTTGCTGTATTTAAGTTGCTGCTGCTGCTGATGTTGTTGTTTTTGTTGTCTTTGTACAATTTCCAGAAACATTTGTTGCAACAACAAACAACAGCCAAATAACATAGAAAAAATTGTATAATTTCTTGAATGCTTGTAAGCAATTAAGTGCTTACTTATGGATCGGCTATGAATTTTCAATTTAAACATACACACACACATATATACACATGCTCTTCATATGCATGTATGCACGTTTGTTAGTTATTCTCGTTTATGCAACTTTGCGTAACTAGTACATTCAAATATATACTCACATTTGTATTAAGTATGTATTTTGTTTTTGCTTTAAGAATTAACGTTTTTGTTTCCTTTTTAATTCTTCCTCATCTTCTTCTGGCAACCTTGCTGTTGCGGCATGAATGTTGGTGAAACTTAAGACATGTTTGGGTTTTAATGGCTGCTTAACAATTCCAAATTGGTCTTAATACTCCCCATTATGCATTTTTTTCATAAAAAATGCTTTTTAAGGTAAATACTAAAACAATTACAACATTATATTTATGTACGTCTGTCTGTCCGTCTATTTACCTTATACATATATCCCAGCAAAATTTTTAAATATCAGTTAATCTCCGATAGATTTGGGAATACATATTTCTGAGCCTCGTGTAGAGGTTTTGTCTTGCCGCATCGATCATCACTTCTCTTTTAACCTGATGTGGCTTTCTTGGAAGTGCAAGGAAAGTACATGAAGTATCTTCGGGCTAGTGATCGTGCTAGGTCCAGAGTTAGTATGAGGCACAGATTTAGATTCTTACTTTCGTTTTTCACGGTCTTCTTCTGTGTGGGCCTGGCCTCCACAACAGTTGTATTAAGCATAGCTTCTTACTTCTGCATGTGATAGATATGCTTACACCTCAAGCTCTTTTCACGAGTTGTAAAGATAGCGGGATCACGAACGTCTAAAGACCTGACGATCCTCAGAGAGTGCTTGTAGTCTGCCAATCTTTTACGTTTTCTTGTTGCTTGTTTATTTGTCTTGTATCATCTTTAACGGGTTCATTGTTCTCAGATTTTTCTCCGTCAACGTGATGCTTTTCAGAGGATACCATGCGAAGGTTATCCTCGTTAGTCCCGTAGACGTTTAGTCCTTTAACACTTTCGAGGATTCTACGTTACTGTTCGTAATGTACTATTCTATTTATCTATTCCAGTCGCAGATCAATTTGTCGGAGCTCGGGTATTCATCTGTTCAGTCGTGGTCACAGTAGCTCCAGTGGCACTCAGACTTTTTGCTTCCGCCTGGGTACTCAGGTTACCCCTGGATATTTTAGCGCTCTCGAGTAGGGACACAAGGACAGACTTGATGCGAGTGGGTAAAATTGTTGCCACATTCCCGGGCAGATAAATTATATGGACAGGGGGACTCAGTAGCTGGCCTTTACATTGAAGCTACTGAATGGGGTTGAAATACTCCACAGACCGCTCTTAGCCTAGAGGAGAGATGTAGTGCAGTGTGTGATGGATGATACATAGTTTGCATCCCTAATGATGCGTAAGCATCTACACCGTATCTGAAGACTCAAGGTGATCACTTCTCGCATATGTGATCACAATTTAGAAACTCATTGCAATTCAATCTTTGTTTCATCTAGAGGGAAATAAAATGTACAAAAAAAGGTATAAAATCAAAAATTTAATTTCATTTGAATTAAATAATGAATTTTTTTATTATATTAAACATAGAAATATGAACTTAAGAACATGTAGTCCTCAGTGAGTGGGAGTTCACAAGAAAGAATGTATTTTTTAGTACTTTTTTATTCTTCTAATTGTATTCTTTTAATTTTATCTAATATGTGTCAATTGCAGTAATGAACCCTTAGTACCAGATAAGTACCAAATGACACCTAACTCGTCACCAAAGTTCCAATTGAGAACCAATTGACACAAACACCCTCAATATTTAAAAGATGCGAGTCAATTTATAACATGCTTGTTAAGTGCAAACAATTAGCATTTCGCCCTAAATAACCATCAGTGGCTACCTCCAATGGCAACCCCATGTAAAAGTGACAGGTTCCTCTTATATAAAGTTACGGAAATGAGAACGGCCACTAGCCACGTGACTAATTTTAAACGGGTTCGTTTTACTCTAAGAATTTAAACTAGAAACATGAAATTAGAGATATATGATCCTAAGTGAATAAGAACCCATAAAAGCGGACTTTATGATACTTTTTATTCTTTTAAGTGGTACTTTTGGAATTTTCTACAATATTTAGCCGGCATGAAAGGATTAAATCGTTATTTACACACAGTTTTGTTTTTCTTTTTAATATTCAAACTTTAATAAAAAAAAAAAATGTTGAAAAAAAGTACTTTTTATTTTGTAGTTCCTAGTCTAATACAATAGTATTGCCACATAATTTTTTTAGAAGTGAAAATCAAATTAACATTCTTTAAGTTATATTTTTGCTGGGATATATATTAAACATGTATTTCATTTTACAACTATGTACATGTGTGTACAATATTATGTTCTGTATATTTGTTATTTATGGGTGATCGATTTTATAAATATGGTATTAGAGGTGGAGTTACATGTTGGCAAGTAATAGTTATAGATTGAATCTTAAAAACATGATTTTTTTGTTTGTTTTATATTTAACCCTACAAACTACTATAGCAGTTAATTATTTTATGATACAAGTTGTATCCCTGAACTCATATACCTCCTGATTTCATTTAAAGTAAAAATTAATAAATAATTTATATCTTTTACTTTATCATTGCTTCTTAGAACACAGATCACCCAAACATTTAACATATTTAGTAGTATCTATAACAAATCTTACGTCACCTTCTTTTTTTTTGTTTGTTTCTCTAACAAAATTTGTAACAAATGTCTTCCATAATTTAGCATCTCAGCATTTAAAAATCTTGTTAAAATACTTCAATTCATTCTATTCCTGTGTGGTTTTCATATCACAACATTTGTTTAACTCAACAGATTCAACAAATGTCTGTTTCAAATATTTCAAATATTTTCAGAAGGTTTATTTATCTGATTTAAAATCTTCCAATATTAACAAAACTAACAACAACAACAACTACACCAACAACGATCAACCAAGCAAACCAAGAACATCGACTGTATTTAGCATTTAAATAAATTTTCGCTTAAACTAAAATAATTTATAGACGATCATTTACAAAAATAGGAAACAAAGAAAAATAAAATAATAAAAATAAATAAATAAATTTTGTCTCTGTGTATTTTTTGAACACGACAAAATGATAATTTCAACAAAGAAACTTTTAAAAATTCCATCGATGCAAATAATTGCCCGATTGGAATTTTTAGTGGAAATGAAATGAACAGACTGAACAGTCTTCGTCGTCGTAGGTTGTCTGACAAACATAGAAAGAACATTGTGTTAAAGTTTATGTGAGAATGTTTTTTTTTCAGTTTGTTTTTGTAAATTTTGTTATTTTTGTGGTTTAACACATAAACTATTTGTTGCAAATGTTTTGCAAATAAATTTTACACATGTTAATTGGCGGATGAAAAAAACGAAACTTAACAATTACAAGTGAATTGATATTTTTCATTAAAAATAGGAAAATAGATTTAAATGTTGAAACAAATCAAATCATAGAATTGTATAATATATTTTCTATTTTGTTCAATTTCAATTTAAATATGTCCAACCATTAGCAAAATGTATAAGTATCTCCTGACCCAGGCGACGTGTAATAAAATTATCTGGCAATATCGGTTCGTTTGGCTGTTGGGGGCATATTAGAATTTGTGGCAGATCACTTGTGGGATATTACAGCTTACTGTAACTGCCAAAATGATTAGTTAATGTTATATTTCCAGGCGCGGATCCACGGGGAGGGAAAGAGGGAAATTTTACTCCCAAAATGAAAATTTTTAATGTAAAATCTGCACAAATTATACAATTTAAGGAAATATCTAAGAAAATCATTCGATTTTCCTCCACCAAAGGCTTAAGCTGGATCAACTAAGAGAAGATGATAAGAATTTAGCATTATATCTAGTATCAGTCTTTACATTGGTTCATATAAAATGATCAATGATTTTTTCATCACTGATGCTCAAAACACTAATTCAAATGAACACCTATTAGATTTTGCGACATCAGAGATGTTCCTCCCACTGATCGACAAGTCACTTGTAAAATAATTTTGCTTCTGCACACCAGCTGTCAGAATATAAAGGAGGCTCTCAACATCAACCACATGACTGTTTTTGATGCTAGCTACTCAAAGTAGTTTGATATTTGAATGTCATTTGTATTACTGTAAAGAAATTTAATTAACCAAATTACTAACAGTGAAATGAAATCTAACCAATTTTGAAGCGGATCATTACAAGGAGCTATCTTGCAAGGACTTGAGAAATTAAGAGAGCTAAATTGGACTTTGACAAATTTCAGAAAAGACTAACAGTTGTATTCAAAAAAGTAATGTATGCTTGATAAAGGTTTACATACAAAAAACTAGTAAGCCTTTATCAAACATACATTATTTTTGTTGTGAATACGGCTGTAAATGTCCCAAAAATTAAAGCCAGAAAAAAGCTAATAGATTGTCTTATAATGTTAAGCGAAAAATCATATTCAAAACCTGTGTTTAATATTTGGTGGTATTGGAAGAGTTTGTGAACTTCTAGAACCCAGCAAAACGATCAAAAAATGTGCTATGTTCTATCACAACAATGATTGGCCTAGCAATATTTGTCTCAAGATCAAGACCATATAGTTCGAGCAGTCTGATGACCTTTTTTGTAATCTCTGCATAAATCTGTGATGGTAAAAAAATTGGTTGACCGAATAGCCTCTTAAAATAACTTGGCCAAGTTTCTCGTCGTTAATCCTCAGAAGTTCTGCAGTAGGGAAGTCAATGACATTAAATAGAGTTGTATTTGTGAGGGTGAAAAAATGCACTTAAAGTAATGATGGTGAGGGTGGAAAATGCACTTAAAGTAATGATGGTTTTAATAAATAAAATACATCAGTTACAGGGGGGAGCGTGCGCCATTTTTTTCTTAAAATGATTTACATTCTTCAGTTATTAAATCTTTGATATGTTGGCTTATATTTAAGTCTTTTAGATCTTGGTCGCTTCATAAATTCACAATAAAAATTAATTTAACATGAAGATAAATTAATTTTCATTATGAATTTGCGAAATGGCCAAACCGTCGAAGCAACCACATCCCATGAAAAAAATTCGCCAAATTATAGAGGGAGAATCTATTTCAATTATATGATGGTTTTTTAATTTTTATTAAATTTTAGAGTCTTTATGTACAGTAAAAGATCTACATCCCTATTGGATAACGTCCCTATAGGATAAGTCAAATTGGCCTAACAGCAATTTGACGAATGTACCCCAAGAGGAGAATTGGGCACAAGTGATAATTTTTTAATCTTTATAGTATTTTATTGACCTTCACTACATGTTTCTTTATTATTATATAAAACTTACTTTTTAAGCACTTTCGCTTTCCTAACACTTAAATTTATTAAAATTAATGTAAGAATTAATTATCATTACTCCAACTTTATATTAAAACATTTTATTAGACAATTAATTTTCATAATTTTCTACAGTGCATTTTATACTCTTTGCATTCTCCGCAACGATTAAATGACAAAAAAGCGTGCTGTGGCAGAATCGTACATTTTTGGTAATAATACCTTAATATTACATGTTCTTGATCCAGTTTTATTTTTTTCTTATATTCATATATCATAGTATTTAGTACGGTAGGCATTTCAGAAAGTCATTATTTAGATATCTTTATAAGAACTAATTACTTTGAAGCTATTCAATAANTTATTAATTTNAAAGAATTGCAGAAGTCATTATTATCCANGTGAATAGTAACTAGTATCGGTTGTAAACTGAATAAACNGATAATATGTTNTTAAATTNAANTTTNNTNCGACNTAAAGAANNATACNTTAAAAATATATCATTTTTATAATTTTAATGAAAAGATTGATAAAAANTAACTNTTTCNAAAAATNTGATCTCTANTAATTNGTTACATATCAGGNTAAAAGNAAGTNCTTNCTAATNTACNNTCATNTAATGCNNNAAGTATGTTGTTATCATTGAAAAGTAACTGCATNCGTAANTANATGNNNTTNCNNNGNTTNTNNTTANNTNAATCAGTTAGTATGAAGTGTGAATGGAAATTGTAATAAAACTCAAGTCAAATTAAAAAAAAATAAAAAAATAAGTAAAATAAATATTCGAGTCAATAAAAGAATAAATATAAATTTAAAAACGTTTTGTAATCAAATATAAATTAATATAACTTTAAATCATATTAAAATAAAATTAACATCAAAATCAAATTTTAAACAAGTTCAAATAGATTTTTTATAGGAATAATAGGATTACACCTGATCCTTAGTGTTATCTCAGAAATTTGAATATAAAGCTCAATATTTTTTATTATTTTTTTAAAAGTATTTCTAATGTCTATAGGTCATGGCAGTTTATTAATAAACTGACCAAAAATTGGTTCTTTTTTAAAAGGATTTGTTAGGCTTTAATTAGAAATAGGGAATCAGTTTATTATAAATTTGATTCTTTTTTATTTCTACATAATTTAGAATATTTTGAAATATGATTTTGTTCCGCAATTAGCTTTAAATTATTAATCGAAATAATTTACTTTTAAATTCCTTTATAAAATTTTAAATACTATTTAGGAATTAACGTTAAAATTAGAAAAAAAAAACTAATTTACGTTAATAAAATTATTTTAGTTAGAACAAGATTTTTAATATTAAGGATCATTAAACATATATTATAAATAAACTTATTTAATAGTTTTAATTAGCCCTATTTATTAAATAAATGTTAAAACAGACAACATCGAACAATTAACTCAAAATGGAGTGGTTAGTAAAAAAAAAAAATAAGTTTTTGTAATTGGAATGTATTCATTATAAAACATATTCAAATTTCCAACTAAAAGTTCCAACAAAATTTTCGAATTCCTGGAACTCAGATCATTATTCGATTAATTTTTAAATAATGTTCATATTGTTTTAAAATTTTGTTTGGAAAATTTCCTAAAATTTACCAAAATAATTTTCGAATTCCTGGAACTAAATAATGGTTTATATTTGATTAAATTTGAAATAATTTTCATATAAACAATTTTTGTTTTTTTTTTCAAAAGTTTTATAGAAAATTTACCAAAAAATTGTATACGAATTTTTTCCATAACAAAATATANTTTTTTTGAAATTTTTCAATTACAAAAACTTATTTCANTTATTCCTAAAACTTGTGTTGTTTAGTATTATTATTTTTTTTTTAACATGAAAAATGAGAGGAGAGAGAGATTTTTGTAGTGGAAGTGAGAGTATGAACATACCATTGTATAATTGTTTAAATTTCGTTTATAACGTAAACGATTGCGTACCTTTGGTGCACTAACTTCACGCGTTGAAATGCCCATCTTTTCGTGATGTCTCAGCTGTACCGGATATATAATTTGATAATAATGGCCACCGATACGGCGTACCAATTCTTGATTTTGACGATATTCCTTAAGTAAGCGTTCGACTTCACCTGGAAGAAAATAAAAATAGAAATGGAAATTAATTATTATTATTATTATTATTTTTTTAATTTTAAAATAATCTTGGAAAATGATTTTTTAGGTCCTAACATTTTTAAAAGTAACTTATAGATTAACTAATATCCTTAGAATTTCCAATTGTATTCTCATAAATCTACTAGACTGTCTAGTCTAA
Source organism: Phormia regina (assembly GCA_001735545.1). Taxonomy (NCBI): domain Eukaryota; kingdom Metazoa; phylum Arthropoda; class Insecta; order Diptera; family Calliphoridae; genus Phormia; species Phormia regina. The sequence goes on from MINK01173107.1 coordinate 16,544, forward strand.
AGGCTAATCGGTAGTCTAGTCTGTTTTACATATTATATAGTCTAGATTATTGACTGTACTATAGTTAAGACTATAGTTTATTCTATTGACTGAAGTATAGACTATACTACAGATGTCTATTGACTATACTATAGTATATACTATATAGTCTTAACTATAGCTTAGTAAATATTATAGTCATTAGACTAGACTATAGTCTTGACTTTATAGTAAAGACTATAGCATAGTCTAATCTATTGATACAGTTATGTAGTGTTGACTATAAACTAGACTATTGACTATACTATAGTCAAGACTATAGTTTAGTCTATTGACTACACTTTATTTATATAGTCTTAACCATAGTTTAGTCAAGAGTATAATCAATTTAGTCTTGACTANANTATAGTCNATGANNATANTTTATAGTNAATAGACTATAGTACAGTCAATAGATTAGANTATACTANAGTCTTTANTATAAAGTCAAGANTATAGTCTCGTCTATTGANTCNAATGTTGACTAAACTATCGTTAAGNCTATATANTATCTACTATAATATAGTCAATAGACAAGCTTATTAACTACTGTAGTATNGTCAATAGATTANACTATATTATAATCAACANACTAGNCTATAACATTGANTATANTATAGTCAATAGATTAGACTATACTATAGTCTTTACTATAAAGTCAAGACTATAGTCTAGTATATTGACCATAATATTGACTAAACTATAGTTAAGGCAATATAGTATATACTATAGTATAGTCAATAGATTAGACTATAATATAATCAACAGACTAGACTATAATATTGACTATAGTATAGTCAATAGACTGTATTATAGACAAATCTAATGGTTAGTCAATAGTTTTGAATACAGTTTAGCCAATAGTTTATTGACTTTAGTTTTGACTAAAACGGAATATCTTTTTTTTTTTAAATATAAAATATAATGATCTCAAAGATTTTAATTTAACTTTTTACTTATTAATTTATATATAAAATTTTTAATAACATAAATTTGTTTTTTCTTGAAATTTATTATTTTGTTTATTAGCTTCAGGCCAGTTTTGTTTTTAATCTTTAAAGAATTTAATTAACTTTAACAAAAAAGTACCAAGTTATTTGTTTTTAAGTTTTGAAAATTAATATCATACAAAGAATACCTAAAAGTCAGTGGCATGTGTCTTCATTTCCTTTTTGTTTTCAACATTTTCTTTCATTTATTCCTTCGATGATGTAAAAAAATACTTTTGAATATTTTGCACTGATATTGGAGTGAAGAAATTGCAAAAAGAAAAAAAAAAAACGAGTTTTAATTATTAAATTCTGCCTACATTGTTTTATATTGTTTCGGTTCTTAAAATATTCGAATGAGGGAAAAAAATTGTTGAAAGAAAAATTTTAAGTTTGGTGATTATTTTTACTGCAATGCTGTTTTGTTGTTAAAAGTTTCATTTAACCCTTTAATAGATTGGCAGCAGCTTAAAAAAAATAATAATAATTCAAAAATATGTTTTAAAATTAAACACTGGTCGGCTCTCAAAGCCACCCTGGGGGCCGAGTGCTATTTGATATTTTTTCACACTATTTCAATAAATTGGGAGCAGATCATTAAGCTTTATATAAGCTTTTAGTAAAGTATGTAATTAGACACTTAAACACTGTTCAGATCTTGATGCCACCCAGGGGGCCGAGTGCTATAGATATTTTTAAACAATATTTTAATAAATTGGGAGCAGATCATTCAGTTTTATAATAGATTTTAGTTAAGTAGTTAATTAAAGACTTAAACATCTCAATGCAACCCAGGGGTCCGAGTGCTATTTGATATTTTTACACAAATTAAATTAAACATTTAAATACTGGCCGGCTCTCAAAGCCAACCAAGAGGCCAATTGCTATTTGATAATTTTTACACAATATGTAAATAAAGTGGGTGCAGATCATAAGTTTTTAGCGACGTAGGTGCACAATGTTTAAATTAAACTTTTAAACACTGGACGGCTCTCAAAGCCACCCAGGGGCCGACTGCTATTTGATATTTTTACACCATATTTTAATAAATTGGGAACAGAACTTTGATTTTATTAGCTTTTAGTAAAATATTTCCATATTCAATTTTATGTCATAAATAGCTTAATATTTTAAAATATAATTTTTAAAACCTTCTCACTTTGTGCCTTAAAGGGTTAATTTACCTTTTACATTATTATAATTTTTATTGAATACCTCAATTTATTTTTCTTCTTTTTTGCCTCTCTAAAGTTTTACCAAGTTATACATAAATTAAATTTAAAAATAAAATTTTCATGTAGAAAATTGTTTAACTTTTTCCCGGTTACATACACAGACAGACACATTAACATACATACCAAAAAAAAACAAAAAACACTCACACAGAAGTAGAGTTCAAACCTCTATTTACGACTATGTAAATTTAAAATAGGGTAACGGTAACAGCATCATCGACAGCAACTGTTATAAGAGTGAAAGAGAAATAAAATCAAACTAAGACATTGCAGTGGTTGCAAGAGTTGAAATTTGATTTAAATAAGTTCAAATGCAACAGAAAAACGGAAATTAAATTTTCGTTTCTATTTTCACACAAAAATTTATTGAAAAAAAAAGAAAACAGCACACATACACACAAACGTATTGTATACATATAAAGCTACTCTTATAGGGAGAGGAGAAAGCAGCAAAAAGGGTATAAGGCTGACTATATCAGCATCAATATTGAATGGTTAATATGAAGGGGTATACATACATACATACATATATTAAGTGAGAAAATAAAAAAGAATTGAATTGAAAACTTCAAATAGGGTTGTAAATAAAACAGACTCAACTAGGTTCAACAAAATGCAAGTATTATTTAGAATTGATGTAAATGTAGTGTATAAAGTAATTGTAGTAGTAAAGTTTAAATGGTTTTATGGAAATTTGTAAAAAAGGATCTATGTACACACAAATATACAACAAAAATTAAATAAAAGACCTGCAAAAAAAGGGGAGACCTAAATTAAAGGTGCAAAATGTTTAAAATTTATTTAAAAAATTAACACATATTTTAAGTAATTCCTTAAACAAAAAAATCTCTCAAAATATTCCCCAAAAATGCAAAATATTTCTTAGTGCAAATTATTTCCAAAAATATCTAAGTTTGATGTTTGAGTAAGTTTATTTGTGTGTGTGTGTGTGTAAGTTTTAAAGCATTTGTGTTATATGTTCTTTTTCTAAATGCAACTGTTTGCTGCTGACGTTTCTTAAATTTCCGCTTCCGTTTCCTTTTTCTCACTGTAAATATAAATCTTACTTACAAAAAAAATTGTTTGTGTTATATAAGTCCTACTCAAAGTTACTAACTTGTGAGAAGAAAAAAAAAAAAAACATAGTATTTGGCAGTAATAAATTTTAATTAATTACAATGTAAAAAGAAAAAAATTTCTTTCTTTAGTGAACTTATACTTTTTTAATACTTCATTAACAAATTACTTTATATATTTGCTCTGGTAAGAGGCAGGGTAAATACTTATTGAAAAATTATAGAGTAATTAAATGGTAATGAATCATACACATACATATATCATTTTTAAAGAAAAAAAAAATAATTTTGATGTGAAAATTCAAGATTATAAAGATAATTATATAAAGGTCCAATTTTTGTAAGTTAATTAAACAATTTTTCTTAATATAAATTAACAAGTTTTAAAAGCCCATATATGTTAAATGTCTGAATTTTCTATTTTTTATATTTTTTAAAATTTAATCAAAAATTTTTTTTATCACTCCAAATTTTTATATAAAAATATTTTTGTCAAGAAAAACTAATCTTTGTATCCTTTTTAAGTAAAAGCCTTTTGTGAAATATTTCTAAAATAAGCGAAAGCTTACTTTGCTAAGGCTAAAAACTGCTCTGCTTATTAATGGATTATTTTGTAAACGGCATTTTTCTGTTGGCCAATGACATGAAGAACGTTAATCCATCATAAAAATAATTTTACTTTATATTTCTTAATTATTAGGCACACGCAGAGAAAATGTGGTTCGGCGACCATAAACTATGAGCAACATACTTATGGTTGTAATACATATGCCAGGTTACAATAAGTATAATTTGTATATAACTAATAATTCTGAGATTCCATTGTAATCATTTTCTCATCAATTTAGTAATTCGGTTTAATCATATTTATAACTTTTTTTATCATTTAATAATCTCATTTTATCATATACATAATCCCTGAGTTTCCAAATTTTTTTTCATAATTTTTTTATTGAGAATATTGCAAAAATAATATAAATTATTAATACATTATAATTATTAATATATTATCTGTTTCACAATTTTTAATATTTATTAAAAATATTATCCTTAAAATATAAAGTAATTGAACACTTTTCCAATTTTTTTCTTACAAGATTTACTTTTTTACACATAAAAGTCCTTTGATCCCACACATTCTTATGATTTGTTGTCGTGAATAAATGTCGTTCAATGCATTTTATGGTAAAAAAACTTTTTTAGTTTTTCCTACGTTAACCACGAAAGTTTCTATTCCACTTGAAAATTTAATTCTATTATCTTTATATTTATATGTTTTTTATTTTCACAAATATTCATTCTGTTAATTCCACTTATTGCTCTCAACTATTGCGTTTTCTTACTAACAAACTACTGAACTTATACACAAAAGTGAGTATTATATTATAATAGTTATG
>MINK01173108.1:5702-20295 GCA_001735545.1 Phormia regina
ATTTTTTCGAATATTTCTTTCAAATTAATTATTTTTGACAATATAGTTTTTTATATAAAGTATATTTGGGCGATCACAATGTGTGCTATCTCATCGTATTGTCATAAAATTTTACAAAAGAAAAGCAATAACAAAATTTTTTATTCATAGAAAAATTTTATGACTTTATTACAATACGACATGATAGCACACTTTGTGAACATGATCGGTTCATTATTTCAGCTCGCACCATTCAAATATACTGCCGGAAGAGAGACTTAGGGCAATATAAATTTCATGAAAATCTTATAAATAAATCCATAAATTTGCAAAATTTTTAAATTAATTTTAAATAAAATAAATATTTCTAGAAACTTTAAACTTTCATGAACAATTGAGCGTTTTTTTAAGGAAGAACTTTTTTTAAATTTGGTACATAACTTTGGAAATATGTACATTTTTTTTAAATTAGTACTAAAATGTTTATTTTTGTTTAAGGAAAAAAATTTCAGAAAATTGGTACTTTTTTGTAAGTTGAAAATAAATACTTTTTATAGCAGATTTTTTAATGCATTTGCATTTTTACAGTTTGTTTTTTAATTCCATTAACTTAAGTAATCCAATCCATGAGTTTTACCAAATTCATAAGATTAAAATAAAAACAAATCTAACATTTGAAATATACATAGATATGATTTATTATTTAAAAATCTTTAATAAATTGTTTTTCATCTTTTTATAAATTTCTTTTTCATACAGTTTTTCTTTAACACATAAAAAAATATTTTAAGAAAAACGTGATATTTAAATTGTAATTAAATTATTTATTTAATAAAAATGTATAGCTAATAATGTGTATGATTTGCAAAAACCCCAGGTTAATAAAATAATATATAATGTTTTTTTTTTTTTTATAAAATTAAATAAAAATATTAAAATATAGTTGTAATGAAACCTTTAATATGTTTATATGTTGTATATTTAATATGTACATTTTTTTTGGATTAACAAAAAAATTGTATTGTTTTTATGTAAAATTAGTATAATTATTTAAAATTGTCTATTGTGTATCAAGAAAGGAACAGAGATGCTCATAGAGAGAAATTATTTATGAAAGAAATAACATTTTAATAGATTAAAGCTTATTTGGGATATTTTTTGGTTCAAATATATTTTTTGTAAAAAATATTTATCATTTTTTGTTGGGTTTGAAAAATTATAGTTTAGAACTCTTTTAAGGAAACATTTTTGAGAAAAGAAAACAGATGGTAATAACAAGATTAGGTTTCTAAATCTAAGCATAAATTTAGTTTTAGTAACAAAATTTAAAGTGTTTAATAGACAATTTTTAAATATTAAAAATATTTTGTGAGACAGTCATATGTTTTTTTAGCATAAGGAATTCCATTATTTAATATTTGCTAGAGAATTTTTTTTTTATATTTCACTTAATTCTTAGATTTAGAAACAATTTTATTATTTATTTAAAAAAAATTTTAAAATAATTTTTGGTTTGTAAAAAAAAAAATAAAAAATTGTTATTTGTTCAAGGATATAATAAACATTTAAATCTAGTTTTTTAATAAAATTTTAACAAAGTGTAAAACAAATTATTTGTAATAAAAAATTATTCAAAATTACATTTGAAATGATAAAATGGAAAAATTAAAGAAAAAAACTTACAAATATTTACGATAATTACGTAAATCTGCATTATGTTCATCAACAACCGGCGCTAAATTATCCATAACACCTACAGCGGCGGCAGCTGATTCGAAGGAGGGAGGTTCTGCATTACTAGGACTTGGAGGATCACAATTACCAGAGTTACCTGCCTTAGCACGACGTCTACCACGAGTACCAGTGCCACGAGCTCTTCTTCCGGTGGTAGTTGTTGTTGTGGGTGTTGAGGTGACATCTGTAGAATTGCCACCCATGCCATCTATTGAATCTAAGCCCGATAAAGAAGTATCAGCAAATGAAGCACTTGTTACCGAAGATGCGGCTGAGCGCCCACGACCTGCACCAGAACGGCGACGTCCTGGTCCCGGACCTGCACCTTCACCCGGTGTAAGAGTGGCTTTTTTGCCTCGACCACGCTTTCTTCTCTTCTTAGTGCCATAGCGTGGATCATAGTCGTATTCATCATCGGCAGGTGATTTAGGCTCTTCCAACGAATCATTATCGTTGATATCTATGTCATCGTAAAACCATTCTTTAGGCAGGTCTTCTTTTAATTGATGAGATTGTGTTTGTTGCTGCAGCTGCTGTTGTGGTTGTTGTTGGCTGTCTTTGCTATCCGATGTATCGCCGCCTGCTGCTCCCAACGAAGAAGATTCTTCCATAAGTGAACTATTAAGGTCAGGATCTTGTTGTAAACCTGTCGAGACTGTGGGAGAAGCAGTGCCAGCAGCTCCCGTACCCGAAGTACTAGCCACTAAAGCTTCATGATCTTTGCGTAATGCCTGAAAGGGACGATCGGGGAATCTGAAAGGAAGAGAAACATTTAAAAGAAATTCAGTAAAGTTTTTAAATTTCTTCATGAGATGTCTGCAAGAAAAAATTTTCAAATTTCATAAAACAATATCTGGAAAATTTCGTCATTGATAGAAAACCTGTTTTGGAAAAAATGGCCGAAATGATATTGGGACGGATAGAATATTGAAAAAAAATCCGAACAGGGATGGTTAAATCCGAGCTCTGTTATTTCAATGCTCTAATTATTTCGTGCGAAAAGACAATTCGTGTCTAGCTTCAAAATTTAGAAACTAAAAACAGGGGCAATCAATATTCATGCTGTATAATGGAAACGTATATCCATATGCAGGAGGAATTTTCGCAACTTCTGCGTTAAAATTTTATGTATTTTTTTAAAGCTGGTGTGACAAGCTTTGTGCAGTCGTAGCAAAACAAGAAAGTCTTTTACAGTCTACTTTATAAATAATGAAATATACACCAAAGACTGTTTGTAAAAAGGATTTTTTGATTTCATAAGAGAGCACACTGTTCCAAAGAAGTGACAGAATCAACTTCCAAATTTCGCACTTCCTAGTAAATGATTGATTATGGAATGTTTTTCATGTCTATCGAATGAGTCTGAAGAGATATTTTCTGGAGGAAAAAGATCAAATATGTTGGTGGGAACTAGTTTAATTTTACAGACAGATTCTTTATAACATAGTCTAATTGAGATTTAATTAAAATTTTAATTTTTATCTTAGGAACAACCTTACGATAAAATTATTTGTTCAGTTAAAATAAAAATATTTTTCACAAACTTTAGCTAGAAGCTTTTAATTTAACAACATTTTTGGGAACTCCTTTTTTTGTACCAAGCAATTTGTTTACATTACCCATTAGCTTTTTGTCTTCCATCTTCGGTCCTACTTTTTATGAAAATAAATCAAAAATACATAAAATGTTATTTGATAAAATAATTTTGCTCACTTGTACATTTTGTTTAAATATTGACGTCTACTTTTACGCCATCTCGTAGCTGGATACGTATATATCTGACCCTGTCTAAATCCCGGCATACGAAGTCTCTTGTCCATAAACAGGTGGGAATGATTTTGAGCCACTCCAGTTTGAGGATCCAGAAAAGGCAAACGTAAACGTCTTTCCAAACATAAACGTGTATTGAAATTTGCACTGTATTCGATGGTTTCACGATAAGAGGCATCTTTTAAATAGTTTTCTATTTTAGCCAGATTAGGAGCTGACACAATTTGTATATCCACAGCAGAAGACATAATTGTAAAGGAATTCCTACTGTCAGCACTTTAAAACTTTTTCCAATTATTTATTTTTCTTTTTTGTTACTCAAAATTAAACCACAACTTCCATGTGTGTGTTTTTGTTTTTTGTGACTACTTTGGTTTTTCCGTTCCCACAGTGAAAAAAATTCTTGATTTTATATTTAATCTCTATAGAAACTATTACTCCTTCTTTCTAATTTATGGTCATTTCTTATCTCGTTTATATTATATAGTTGTTGTTGTTATTTTTCTATTTTCATATTCTAACAAACACATATACATGTATGAATTTTATTGCTTTTATTTTTTTTATTTTGTTTTCTACCACTTGGCCTATTTCTTTTAGTTTTGTTTATATTTTTTGGTTCTCTATGTTAAATTTAATAAAAAAAATCTTACAATTTTTAAAAGATTTTATCACATTTTAATTGAATTTATTTATTATTTGTAGTTTTAATTGTAAATTAATTAAATTGTGTAAAAATTATTCAACACCTCCCTCAAAAGGGAAAAAACACATATGACAGTTCTTGTTGATTTTTCTGTTTTGATTTGACGTTCGTAATTGTTGCCGTATTCTTCAGAGTTGTATATTGCACTGAACGAGTAATCGGTTATGTGTTCTTCATATTTAAATTATTTAAAAGAGATGGCGCTGCTAGCGCATGGCAGAATACAATTTCAAATAGCAGAGATATTTTAAATATTAAAAAAAAAAAACATGGCGTCTTTTATCAAGCATTATCAAGACAAAGTTGTCAGAGCTTGATAACTGACAATTTTCTTTTCGTCTTCACATAACATAAAATATTTAACATTAACACTAACATCATGTTACTGTTAAATGTAGTTCGTTCAATTTGATGTTTAAACGCGGTTGTTAAAGCAAATGTTAAAAGAACCATGTTTAAACATCGAAAAAATTAACATCAACATCAAATTGAACGATCTAAATTTATCATTAACATGATGTTAGTGTTAATGTTAAATATTTCATGTTACGTGATGACGACTAGTAACGCTGCAATAATACTGACAAATTCAGTCTACATTAGACAAGTTTTATCACGATACTTTTTTGACGTTTGTCTTGATAAAAATTTGTGTAATGTAGACACAACGTTAGATAGCTAAATTACTCAATTTTATATGATTTCAGATTTTTTAAATGTTCCAAGAACAAATTGTTTTAATAATATACCTGTGATGTTAAATCTAGGTGCTTTCTTTATTCACAGATTTTCCAAGTAGACACTAACGACATATTAACGAATTAAGTTTTTCATAAAATATATAGAATTTTAGTAGAAAATATGAGTGATCAAAAATCGAGTCCGTGTTTATAATTTGGGGTCGTTTTAACTGAAATATTAACATTTTAAGAATTTTTGAGCTGTTTAGTTAAAATTTGTTTTTTTGGTATAATTTTTTCCAATTGGGGTCTTATTTACTGAGACTAAAAATTTAATTTTGGTAGAAAATATGAATGATCACAAATCAAGGTCGTTTTTTTATTAGAAGACTAATGCTGAAATATTATTGAAGATTTTTTGAGTTTTTTGCTATAAAATGCGATTTTTGTGTAGACATTTTTTTCAATAAGAAGCATATTTAGAGAAATACTAACAATTAAAAATGTTTGTGAGTTTTTCATATAAAATTGAATTTTTGATATGAGTGAACATAAATTAATGTTTTCAATTCAAAAATGGACATTTGCCGTGATATTAAAATTAAGAATTTTTTGAGATTTTCACAGAAAGTTAAAATTTTCGTTGATATTTAGGGATTTTTTTTTCAATTGGAGGCATATTTATCGAGAATAATATTCTTTTATTTTAACAAAAATACAAAAAAATATTTTTGCCGGTAAATTTAAGCGATCACGAATTGGCATTTTTTGATAATTGGGGTCTCATTTATGAGACATTACCGATTTTTTATTTTTTTTAATATTATTTTTTGCTAGAAGATATTTTCATGTAAGTAATATGGATTTTATTACTTGTTGTTGTGAATTTTACCTTTAGGGTGAAAGTTTTTATATTCAAATTAATTATGTTTATAAATAATTAATATTATTTTTTAAATTTTATAACTAAAAATTTTGTTTAGACAATATAAATTAATAATTAATGTAAAAACTGTGTATGTAGTCCCACAATAAAATGAAAAAAGTATTGTGAATTTTCTAAAAACTATTAAAATTTCATCCCCACCTTTTACACGTGTTGTTTATAAAAAATAAAATAAAAAAACAACCTTCTTTCCTTATTATTTTTTTCTCAATATATAAGAATTAACTTTTAAAACACCCCCTTAAAATTAAAAAAAAATTCTCTTCTTTGTAGTCAGACACATGTTGCACGTTTTAAAAAGTAACGACAGAAGGAGGTAATATTCCTAATTAAAATTTTAACGGATCATCGACCTAAGCAATAGTTTTATTGAAAATTATTGTTTAATTTAAATTGTCCACAAAAACAAGTGTTCCTAGTCACAAACACTCGTTAGTTCTCAACCTTATTTTCTTGAAATTATATTGATTTTATAGAAACCCTTATTTATCTTCTTTAATACACATACATATGTAGATAGAAATCCTTGTTGGAGTGTGAATGTCATTATAATTTCCATTTAGCAATGACCTCACTTAATGTTTGTTTTTATTTATTTGTTTTGATATATTGATTTGTCTACATGTGACTGACATAAGGTATTTTTTCCGTAATTATCTTTTTTACCGTTATTTTGTTTTGTATCGTTTTGTTAAGCGTGTAATTGTGTCATACATTCAGTGTTGCCAATTTCTCAAATTAGATTTTTTTCTATTTTTCCAATTTAAATCGGTGGGTTATTACAAATTCCAGAAAACAATTAACAATTTTATTCCACTGGTTATTTTTCCATGATTAAAATTCTAAAAGTGCATTGAAGCGACTATATAAAAAAGTTATTGACACTTTTGCACAGTGAGCAGAATTGATAACTTTTGAAACTAACTGTAATTTGTAATCGGCTATTTGATTTTGGATGGAATTTGTTTTAGACGTAGCAGTTGGGTACTTTTCTAAATATTGTACATATATTTAGAAAAGGACCCAACAGTGGTGGAACTTAGGGCCTTATAGTAGTTTACATTTGACATATAAAATTTTTAATTGCTTGCCAAATTTTAATATTTATTCTTGAATTCTTGCTTTCGAGTTTTTTGCCTTTGGAATATTATTTTTTTTTTTTTTTTCAATTTTGCAATTTTTACTGACCATTTGTTTTAGTTTCTTTTTTACATAAGTGAAAAACACGGCCGACGCCGTAAAAAATTTTCGGCGCAGGTCTCCGTCATACAACCGGCATAACTAGTTTATTTGTCTACTATTTTATTTATCTAAAATTAAAGAGAAAATGTAGCAGCTGTTTTTCTTTGTTTTTGTTTTGGTCTCTCTATTCTCCACAACCTTTTAAGTATTTACTCGTACAATTTGCAAATATAACTTTTAGTTGTTGCTGTATTTTGTTAATAGACATCGGGTAGACAAAATAGTTTTCAATTAAAAAATATGGTTGTTTTATTTTATTTCTTTTAAATTTTTGTTGTTTCTAACATTAGAAAATTTAGTAATGCGAGAGTATTGCTAACGATAACAACAATTTGGTCTGTTTCATTTAGGTAGTTTGTGTTTTATAAAAAAATCTATAAAAACTACAGAAGAAGTAAATACCATTTAACAAAATAAAAAAAGTAAAACCTATAATAAAAACACAGAAAAAAATATATAAATAAATTTAAGAAAAATATTAATATAATTAAAATAAATACTAAAAAAATAAAAGTGCCTAAAGGTTAATAGTTTGAGTAAAACAGGAAATAGAAATGTGATTTAGTTTTTGTTTAAATTTTTTGTATGTTTAGCTATATTTTTGAATACATGGTGAAATTACAACAAAGTTGGTGTGAACAAATCAAGATAGTGCACATGCAAAAATATATAAATAAATAAAAAATATTTTTATAAAATTATCTACACAAATTCATAGAAAAAAAAATTAACTTATGTAAGTTTTTCTTTTATTTATTTAATAAGAACTATTTTAATAAAATCATTTGTTTTATTTTAATATTGCAATAAAGTAAAAAATATTTGCTGAGTCAGTGAGGTAGTTAATTCATTTAAAACCATTAATGAAAAAGTAATTGAAAAAACGTTAAATTCTTGTGTGTGAATGTTTGTCAAAAGAGGCATGAAAAAAACACGAGAATAATATTTTTATATTATATATGTATGTATTTTTTTGTTTTATAAAATTATTTAGTGTTTGCCAGTTTTAGAGCTGCCAGATTTATTTTTAATTGCCTTATAATTTAAACATTAATAAAAAATTTCCCACGAAATGTAATTTGCTTTTTAAGCCAAATATTATATTTCTGCAACCTATTTGGACCAAAATAAAATTTAAAAGGGGTAAGGCATTTCAATAAAATTTTGCATAATACGCATAATATGTTTTTCATACCAGAAACTTTATGAGGTAAAACGTGTGGAACAAATTAATAATATTGAGCTATTTAATTCCCAATCTCAAATACCCAAAATCTTTGTTTTGCGAAAATTTTAGAAAATTTTAAGTTCTACAAATGTCATTCGATTTTATCAAACAAGACTTTTTTGTTTTATCAATGAAGTATAGAATTAGGAAATTTAAAAAAAAATAAGTCGTTTAATAAAGCACGGATCAAAAATGGATATATGTATGTAACTTCAAAATAAGATAAAGAAATATTTAAAAACATTATTTGTGCCAATAATAATTAATATAAATTTGCCATTAACTCAAATGCGTATATATTTTTTAAAAAGGGTAATTTAATTTCTTTTTAATGCAATAAACAAAAAATATATATTCTGCGAAAATCGGTTTATTGGATATAGCTCCCGATATATTATAAATTCTTACAGTACATGCTGGCAATTTTTGTTTTCTTAATTATTTGTTAAATATTAAACATATAACAATTTAAAAAAATTTTGAGTTAGCATAGCACTCACTTCGGCACCTTACTATATGTTTAAAGATCAGATTTAGTACATTCATTAATTTAAAATAATCCCCAAAAAATATTTAATAATTTACACTTTATTTAATGTAAATATTTAGATATGTTTAAAATAAAAAAAAAGATATGGAATACATGTAAGTTTTTTATATATATTAACAAAGACTATGAGGTTTTATGCGATTGTGCTGATATTTCCAGCACTCAGAATAAATTTTTAAGCCGATAAAATAATTTAATGAAATTTGGCACGTGGACCTTTTATGTTATAAGGACAAAGCCTTTTGAAATTGGCTGTGATATGTCTTCACCAAATAGGATTAACAACAACACTCAACACTCCAAAACGCCTTAAAAACAGCAAAATTTTATTGAAATTCGGTGAAAAGAAGTAATCTAAAAGTGTTAATATTTGTACCAAATTTTATGTAGATTGGTTCACAATTGACCATTTCACCCATAAGAACCCCTCTTTTGAAAATCATTTTAACGTGCATAAATCCCATAAAATTGTTAGTATCGGTATTCGACACAAATAACATTTTTATAAGTATAAATGACAGTGCAAAATTTTTTTTTTAAGATCAGTTCATAATTGACCATAGCTTCCATATAAGACCCAATTTCATAGAATCATCTTATTATCAACATAATATTCTGTATTAGTATTTTTATTTTTGGTGTAGGGTATCATATGGTCGAGCTTGACTGACTATAACTTATTCCCTCGTTTTTACAATAAATCATTAATTTTTCTTAAAATCGATTTTTTTAAGAATGTGTGATGTCTTAAGGTCGGGTTAGTTGGTTGTTTATGTGATGTTGATGTCCCGTTTATTTACGGAAAGAATTTTGTGCAATTATCCAAAATTAATAATGTGACATTTGTTTTTAGCATTTGTAAGCAAAATCACAGAGTTACCATAAATTCTTTATTAGAAAAAGCCTAGAAAAGGAACTCTGATTAAAATTAAAAAACCCATTAATTAATTAATTTATTTTTTAGTTTATTTAGTGATTTGGCCTTTTTCTTTTTACTTAAAAAAAAAACATTATTTGGCAACCCTGCTAACAACTGTCATGAAACAACGTGTAAAAATTCTGTTTTCATCACATCACATCAACGTCAATTATAACCACAGTGTACATTCTACTTTGTGATTATAACACCATATGTAATCGCAGAGTTGGTATCAAGGAATTTGATATGCTTTATAGCTCAAGATTATTAAAAAGACAAAATTTTTAAATAGTCCCTTTAATACTAATCGATTCCAAAAAATCCTAATTTTGGTATAAATACTGTAAGTCTGGCAGCGATCTTTAATTTAACAAAATATTTAGTTAACAATCTCTCAATATTATTGCACCTCTCTCTCACTATTTTAGATGTAAATATTCTCTGTTTACTACAAATAGTGTGACGTAAATCAGTGTTTACTACAATTTAGACGCATTTTGTGTATGTGTGTATGTGTAGCCACCCTACATTATACAGGGTGTGAGTTCAAAAAAGTACTATAGTATAGAAATTAATTAATTAATGAAAAAAAGGAATAATAAAAAAAAGAGTAACGATTAAAAGTTTTAATAAAAAAAAACACATACACTCTACGTATGCAGCTGGTATGTAAGTAAAATATAGTATGATATATTTGACACACCGATTACTGTTTAATACCACGTCATAGACATTATGTACTGATTTGGACTAGATCCACTTTTTCTTTAAATTATTTCGAAAGAAATTATTCGTGCATATACAAAATATTGATGCTATGAAGAATATCGTAAGAGAAAGGGAACTAGCAACGTGTTAAGATTATATTTAAGTCATAATAAACGGATTATGACTTAAATATTATTTTCAGTTATTTTATTATTTTAATATTAAAAACAGATGTTGTATTGTAATTCATTTCAATGCTATTTAATTCAATTATTAAAAAAATAATACTTGATAACGAATTACTAACTTTTTCTTATGGAAATTTACATACAAAAAGTTAGTAACTCTTTATCAAACATACGGCTGTTAAGTTTATTGTTAAATTTGACATTTGCTTAAGTTTCTGGTTCACTAAAATTATAATACACAGTCGTGTTTATGATGCATTAGAATATAATTGATAAAGCCAAGGACTAATAAGAAAAAAATTATATTCTCAAGGGAATAATTATATGTGTTTGAAGATAAATTTAAAATATGAAACCCTAGACACAAACCATTATTTTTCACAGAGCTCAGTTTAGGCGTTAAAATACTTCTGTTAAATTGGGTGTATGACGCTCTGTTAAATATTCTGACTATTGATTATAATAGATATCCACCTTGGATATAAATTCCATATACTTTCATCCGCCCATATCCCTTTTTCCTGAAATCCTGAAAAGTCCTTTAAAAATAATATGAAATTTGGAATTTTATTTTTTTCTATCAAAAGACGCTCTGTTAAATATTCTGTCTATTGATTATGATAGATGTCCACCTTGGATATAAATTCCATATATTTTCATCCGCCCATGTTGTCCTGTTTTCCTATAAAGGATATGAGTCCTGAATGCTTATGGGTTTATTTGATTTGCGATAAAATTTTTAGTTGACGGAATATTTTTCATATATAATGCGTACAATGGACATTCCATCCTAAATTTTTTCGTTCATTTGATCAGGAAAAGTCGCCAAAAATCCTTTTCTAAGTGATACACCCAATTTAAGAGAGTTTAACAGAACTATGTTAACGCCTTAACAGAGCTCTGTTAAAGCAAATGGTTTCTATCTAGGTTTCCATATTTAAAATTTATCTTCACATACATAATAATTATATATTTTTCTTTTATTTTTATGTTATTTGGTATGTAATTCAATATATGTACGTATTCTGGTAAGATTTAATTTAGCTGTCTGTTGAAAACCAAATTTCGCTGAAATATATATTTGTCTGTTGATCTCTCTTAAATAAAAGTGTATACGTCGACTAAATTTTGAACAAATAGTTTGAGAATTAGATGGCACCAGACAATTGCAGATGGTGGATATAACAGAATTGGCCAAGATGAATATAACATTATGATTAATTTTATTTCTTATTCCCAATAGCAATTAATACAACTTTCTTAAAAGAAAGCGACTATGTACAATTTTTAATTTTAAGAAATTACTTCTAAAATGTAAAGAAAATATGCACTTAAAAAACAACGATTTTTAGTATTTTCTATCAAAATTTTTTATCATATTAAAGCCTGACCGCTAAAAGTATCGTAACTGACAACATTCTCGAAATTCGTAATTTGATGAAAATCTATAAAATCGAAATTTCATCAGTGTTGCTACAAAATATGCTTCTTTATGATATAATCAGGCGCGGATTCAGCTCATGCTTTTTTTTTTTAACTATACTCTTAAATTTTATTTCCTTTTTTCACGAGACAACAAATTATTCTTAAAATTTCAAAACATGCTCTTAAAAGGTTAAATATGCCCCAAAAATAACAAAATATGCTATAAATATGCACTAAAAATTTCCAAATGCAAAAATACGCCGTTAAGGGTGAAATATGCAAAATTATACACTAAAAAATCTATTTGTTATGAAACGGATAAATAAATTATAAAACATGCAATTGTATATTTTGGTTTCCCTGATCATGACATTTAAGGTGAAAGATTGACACTAAGGACGAGCTGTAGATATTGTCTAGACATTGTATAATAATTTCTTTTTATTTTAAAGATTATTTGTTCTAAATACGCAATATATAAAGTGTTGTCATGTTGTTCTCAGAAATTGAAATAAGAAAAATGAAAAATATAAGGAGTGTTGTTTTTTGACTCCTTGAATATATATTTAATGATTTTTTTTTAAATGTAAATTTTTAAATAAATAATAGAATAAAACTTTAGATTGCAGAAGGAAATTAAATTTATTTTAAAAAGAAAGAAGAAAAGAAAAAACTGCTCATTTAGAGTATTAAAAATCTTTTGTAAGAAATTGTATCCATTGCTGATTATATTTCTTGCTTTAAGATTGTATTGGTGCTAATAATGAAATAGTTTTAATAGATATAAAATCAATAATAATATTAATAAACTACTGTCAAATAAATGATTATAAAAAATTAAATTTCATTATGAATCATTAAACAAAAAACATTTGTTATTTATTTAATAGATTTGTAATTGTAAAAAAGTGGTTATTTATTTAAATAGTATGTATTTACACCCTACACCATCATAGATGGTTTGGGATGTTATGCGTTTGTGCTGACGTTTGCAACACACAAATAAATATTCTAACATTCACCTTTAATTATATCATTTACATCGACTCTAAAAGTGATTAATGAAAATTGGTGCAAAAGAATTTTTGTATAAGTGTCAAACTTTATGTCAAATATCTTCAAGATCGGCTCATAATTGACAATTTAAATCATTCTTCCAAGAATGATTTTAACGTTATAAATCTCATACAAATGTCAGTATCAGGTCCCCACATTATTGCACACATACATGATGGTGCAGGGTATCCTATGGTCGTGCTTGACTGACTATATCTTTTTATCTCGCTTTTTTTAGACATTGGAAAAATTAGTCATATGATAAGAAAATTCCCCAAAGTTAAAGGATTCTTTACTTTGTTTTTATTTATTATTTTTTTTTTATTTTTGTGTTGCAGAGTTGATAATTTTAATTGTACAAATATTTATTATGATTAATTTCTTTTTGATTGATGTTCAAATAGAAAAAGTTTTATCGAGTAAAATAAAATTAAATTTTTAAAATAACAATATAACTTAATGTAAAACAATATTTTTAAATACGGAATAATAGGTTGTTACTAATATCTAGATGATATATATGTCAGTTATGGTCAGTTGCGGATTGATCTTCATAAAATTTAGTACAAAGAACTAGTGTAGATCTTCTATGCACTGAATTTAATTTATTTTTAAGTCATTTTTAATACTTGAAACTCTATACCGGGAGATATTTATTAAAGAGAATAAGTGAAATAATGGTCTGATCGCAATTAATGTATAGGCTTCATTTAATTATCTTCAAGGTTTAAATGGACAGCCAGCCCAAACTCATAATACATATCGGAATTTTAAATCGATACATGTAACATTATATATTTGAATAGATCATAAAAAAGAACTTCATTGATATTATTTAGCACTTTAGGGTTATTACCGAAAGTATGCTATAGATAGCTCAAATATAAACCGATGCTCATAAAATTTTGCGTTCTTTTACCTATTTAAACTTTGTATTTTGTATATTTGTATGGGACTTGTGCAGTTTTTTTGATTTTCGTAACGGGTTTATATGGGAGTTATGGTTAATTGGAAAGTGATTTTCATGAAATTAGATAAAGCCTTATTCCGGGAGTAGATTTGTAATGGGATATAGGTGGAAAAGGAGCTGTTCAATTTACCAATATAATTTGTTGTGGAAATATCTTTAAAAGCTTTACATGGATGAAAGGACAACCCGCCATCCAGGCTTACACTTCTCAACCAACGATTGAATATCCCGGGTCTAAAAGATATTGTTTAGAAATTAATATCAAACAATTTTTAATTATGAGCCAACTATGAAAAAAAATATTTATATAATTCCATAAAAAAAAGTTTGAACCTTTATATATATAGTGTTTGACAATACAATGGAAACTTTTCCTAACTTTTTATAAATGGGACAAAATTCAAAATAAATTTAAGAAAATTTTAATTTTTTAGAGTACATAATTTGTATATACTTTTATTTATTTAAATAAACAAAAATTAAGAACATAAA
>MINK01173109.1:1586-24115 GCA_001735545.1 Phormia regina
TACATATTACGCACAAAAGAAAATATTGTTACAAAAAAAGAATACAAAAGAAAGTTATACAAAAAAATGGAAAAAATAAAATAAAAATTAAAAATAAAATTAAACATAAATAGTAACATTTGGTATCGAAATCGTGGTTTAGCTCTGTATCATTTATAAATACAGATTTAAACTATTTATAAAAAAAAAATATATGTATTTTTTTAAGTTGATTAACAACTGTAATTATTTCTTGTTCAATTATTTTGATGACTGTAAGTAAGTATTTTAATTTTTTTTTGTTTCTTTAGTGATGTATTCGTGTTTTTAACTGTTTAAAACAAATTAAAATAAAAAAAAAAAAAACTTAAAAACGATAAATTAAACAAAAACTTTGTTTAGATAAAAAAAATGCGCTATTTATGTAAAACACAAATAGCGAAGGAGGTGTATTCACAGCTTATGGACACAAGACAAGATCACAATGATTCATTGCTCGCTCATTTAATTTACGATGAATGACAATGATGCTGATGACGACAACTACGTTGTATTTGTTTCTTTTTTTTTTAAAGTCGATTCATTATTGCGTGTCTTGAATTTAATTATTTTCATCATTTAGATTTGAGGCCTCCGTCACACCATCACTAGATATTTGAGCTTGATGTACTAATTTATCCATTTCTTCTTTTGTGGCACGTTTAAAGAAACCAGCCTACGGAAAATAATTAAAATTATTATTTCATATTTAATTAGTATTCCGAAAAAAACAATAATACTTACTCTATACATGCCATAAGTTATCAAAGCTAAAACCAAAATGCCACCAAGTATGGCAAGTATTATCACCCAAATGGGTGTACCATACAATTGATATTTGGAAATGATGTTGTACTCTATTTTCTTATTAACTACAAGAGTCGAAGGCATACCATTGGTCTTGACCACATCCAAACCAATTAGAATCACAAAGAATTCCCAGGGTTCGATAAGGATTTGATTGACTTCGTTGAGATCAACATTGTATGACATTGTTACTACAATGGGTGTTTCAGGTTTAAAGTTATACACTTCCATAACTGCTTGAACACATACGGTTCTTTCTGGATCATTGCAATTGAACACAATGGTACGATTAACTGGCAAAGTGCCCTTTAGATCTTCACTCAAAAGATCATAGGATTTCATTTGTGCAATGCGTGCATACTGATCCTTGCTGGCAGTAAGAGCGGCTGCTTCACGACGTCTACGACTATGGCCCATGGAAGCAGTCATAACGGAATCTTAAAATAAATAATGTTTTGATATGATAAATTTGTAATCCTATTAAAACAACAATTAGTCAAATTACCTCCAAGACCATTGTTAGTATCTTTGAAAGTAATCTCATTAACATGACCCATATCAACGGCACTATAATGCATGCCATTGCTGCTCTCCATTACTATGGTTTTTGTAACAGAAGATGATGATGATGCACTTGACATGGTGGATATGGAATTCCTGACGAGAGTAACATTATTCTGGAAGAAATCGAATACCACCAATTGGGAGTTGTAAGTAGCCTGCATGGTTATATTGTCCATATCAATAATGGGTATTGTTGCTAAAGATCCAGGTATTCTATAAGCTACAGGTATATTGAAGACAACCTTCATAGCACCCACATTACTAGGACCATTGCTTTTGATCTAAATACAAATTATATTTTTAATAATAAGTTAAATGAAATTTAAATTTGATAAGGATTTCTTTAAAATTACCTCATAGATATTCTTAATTTCTGCTGAGTTTGACATTTTTTCCAAATTGATATGTTGCGTCTGCGGCTTTCTATGGAGAATAAAATTTGATCATAGAATTATATAATACATCCTATTTTCTTTTAACTTACCCTACTGCTTCAATTTCGGTATATTCACCCAAAGTTATGACATCTTTAACAATATTATTTCCGGGATTCTTTTCTTTACCAGTACTAAAGACTTCGGCAGTTAAAATCATGGCTGTGCCAGATAAATTACTAACATCATATATAACAGTCACTGAGTCTTTAGCGCCATTAACCATGGCTTGACCACGATTTAAATCACACAACATAACCGATTCATGTACCTTGCAGTTGGAGGGATATTTAGCGAAAGGCATACGATTCGATGAAGTAATATTGATTTGAGGTAAATAAGCAGTCTCTCCGGAATTGGATACTTCATAGGTAACCTTCAAAGTGCGACTGCTGCCCAAGATGTATGTATGACTAGATATATATTTTATAGATTAATACACGGTTCTCATAGCAATTATAATATTATTTTTATACTCACTTTAAGCCACTACTCTTGACTTGCATATCGGCAATACAAATTTCGGATTTACAACCAGTGCTGAATATAATCTTTTGAGTATAGACTTTGGGTTCGGCTGGATCAACGGCAGCACATGTTTCGCAGAAAACTGTAAGGAAAATGAAACAATATAAATATTAATTTTAATTTAATTTCAATTTGAAATTACCTTCAGAATCTGGTACTTGGTTAACAAGATTATAGTGTAGCTCTAGTTCAATAGGTTTGAAAATTTCCGATTCGATGAATCTTACATTACAGTCCATTATTCTACATTGCATTTGTGTTTGAGCATCAACATCAAATTTTATTTCATTACGTCCAGTCGATGATATTGTCACACGTTTAACCTGAGGATCAACCACTACATGCAAAGCTAATTTTTGGGAGCGAATTGTCGATGATGTGGTCGAAATACTATAGCAAACGGACAAGGGGAAGGTGTTTTGTCCAGGTTTTATTTCACGTGTATCTGACTTAAGTGTTGCTAAGATTTTCACTACCGGATAGGCTTTGTACAATAGAACTGTTTCAGCATTTGGGGCACCAACGGCTAGATCATTAAAACCATTGCCATCGATATCTGAACCTTTAGATAGACCATGACCAAACATATGACTACCATAAGATGATTGTATAAATTCCTTTGGTGAATCCAAACGTTGGCTATGCTGATCTCGCAAACCTCTTTCACTTCCCAAATAAACAAATACAGAACCATTACCAGCGAAAGGAGCACCGACCGCTATATCATTGTAACCGTCATGATTGATGTCGCCCAATCTAGTTAGAGTTGTACCGAAACGTGCTTTTCCATGAACTGGAGAAGTCATCAGTTTGCGTTCAAAGTTAAACTAAAATAAATGGCAATTGGTTTCAATAAAAATTTGAGATCCTATACATTGTGTTATTTATATTTAAACTTACTCTGCCTTGATTTATAAAAACATAAATTGCACCATCATCGTATAAACCAGAAACTCTATGTTGAGGAGCTGATACAATGACATCTGTTAGACCATCACCATTTACATCTTCTGCTAATACAGCATAACCGAAATATTCACCAAATTGTTCACCACGGAAAACATAATATTTTTTTATTGTATCGCCATTATAATCAAATATATAGGCCTATAGATAAATTGAGTACAAAATTTATTAAAATCAAAACATTTAAAAAATATACAACAATAATAACTCACTTCTCCTGATTGTTCATTTGCCTGGGGAGCGGATGCTAGATAAAGTAATTTTTGTTTATCATTTGAATCAAAATATCCAGATCCAACTGAATAGCCAAAATATGAGTCACTCGGTTGATTAAAGCGTTGAGGATTTGGTATATCAGCTTTATAAAAGACCTGATTATTCTCCAATTGTCTGGGAATACGGGAAGCTCTTTCAGTGTCACGACGACTTAAACTGGGTTCATCGCTTTGAACACGTTTACGTACACGAATAACCGAACCTTTCCATGTATGAATACCAGGAGCACCAATTATAAATTCTTCATTATCCGGTGTAATATGAGCACTTACACCCTGTTCGGCCAACATATAGTAGTAGAACTTTGAATTATCATCTCTTTTAACTTGTTCACTTTGTACTCTCAAATATGATATTTTACGTATATTTGTGGGTTTATCGGCTAAAGTATCATTGATCCAATAACATAAACCATGCATTAGATAATCAAGATTTCCAACCGGTGCAATAAATCTTGGTGCACAAACAACAAACTTATCGGTATCCTTTAAACCACCATCCATTGAAGCACCCAACCATTGAAAATCACGTTTCTCCGAATCGTATGTAACATCATTATTTTCAATATTACGATTTCCTTGATCATCAAACACATATGGATAACATTGTGTGGGATTATCTAATGGACAACGATATATAGCACCTGTTTCATTTACATTTCTTTGTAATTCCAAAGTAGATTGTGCTCTGGGTGCTCCAATAATTACACTAAAATTTTATTAAGAAAAACAAAAATTTAAGAATTAATTGCATAAATTTAATTGGTTATAATAATTGCAAACTAAAGTAGAAACAGATAAATTAAGGGAAGTGATTAAAAATTATTATTTTTTTTTTATCAAAATGTTTAAAAATCTGAAGAAAAATTTATTTATATTAATGTAAAAATTTAGCGAAATGTAATATAATATGACAGATAGATAACATCGGCAGAAGAGAATAACGAATAATGATTCCCCTTATTTTAAATACAGTAATTACTTTATTATTTTTAATCAGTTATCGAGTAAACATTATTTATTGTTAGAAGCATAAGGACTGAAATTAAAGGCAACATATAAAACAGCCGTACCAAAAACAA
Organism: Phormia regina; assembly: GCA_001735545.1. NCBI lineage: Eukaryota > Metazoa > Arthropoda > Insecta > Diptera > Calliphoridae > Phormia > Phormia regina. The sequence continues at coordinate 6,261 of MINK01173109.1, forward strand.
AAAGCTTAACCCAGCTTTACTAACCATTGTTAACTTTAAATATTTTAATGTTCGACCCCATTTTAAGATTATATTAAAAGATTACTTCCGTTATTTTTTAATAAAAAATAATAATAAAATTTTTGACTCATTCGTAAATTTTTGACAAAACAAAACGTATATTTTAGTTAAAGTAGGCAGTAAATAATTTCTTGAATACGATTTTCTAACTAAATACATACTTCAAGAGCTAAAGTATTAACTGTTATGTATATTAAATATAAATTTAAATATTTTATTGAAAACGATCGTACAGGCTTCAGCAGTCTATATGTAAAATTCCCTGGAAAATTATTAATGTTATTCGAAACGTAAATTCATATCCATTTATTCTCTTATATTTGTGACGACGCGGGAAGTTTTTGCTTCTTTGTTTTTTGCATTTTTGTTGTATTTTTCCAATTTTTTAATTGAGTTTAGAATATTTAATTTTTAATTATCAAATAATAACAAAACAAATTCAATTTTCTACCGAAAATAAAAACTTAACGATAATTTACTGAAAGAAGTAATAATTTTCATTAAATCCTAATTCTGAATTTATACTAATTTTTCATTCCATAATATCATTCTCAAGAAACATAGATGCATCGGTAGGCTTTTATTTCAATAATATTAATTCATAATGATTTCATCTAATTTTTGTCAATTGTAATCGTTTTCAAATTTTTAAAATTTTGTTTTGTAATATTTTACAAAAGGAATTAAAAAAATATATATTTTTTTTAAACTATTTTCCCATGAAAATATTTTAAAATCATTAGTTCTGGAACTGATGTAATCATAACCACTTCAGATTCTTTATTAACATCCTTAGAACTAATGGTTTTATAAATTTTCTAGAACTCATTGAGTAGAACATTATTATAATTCTTAACTGTTTTAAGGAATGAATTTGAAAATTAATGCTAAGAACTAATTATATTTGTTTTCCAAAGACAAACTACTAATTCTCGAAATACTTTCTAGAACTGTTTAATAGGCTTGTAACCCAAATGTCAAAAATTCCAAAGATTAAAACAACATTTACATAATTAAATTGATTTTTAAAGTATCCTTTTGGAAATACCCCCTATGTTCTGGAACCGTTCCCTAACGCTTCTAGATAACTAGATTTATATTATTGATGAAAAAAAACTAGTTTTAGAGCTGTTCCATAGAATGGATACTGACTAGCACAGAACTTGTTCTGGAGGTGACAAATTCAAGCAAAAATTATTGGTCGTAACTCCAAAATAGAACAAATACAGACTATGTTCATGTGTTCCGAAACTTAATGTAGAAGTTTTCTGTTTTGTGGGAATTCACAATTAATTAATAAAATTTTTGTTAATTCATAAATTTCTCAAATTTTTAAATTTTTTTAAATCGTTTGCAAAAGAAAATAAAAAATACCTTTTTTAAAAATAATTTTTTTTATTAATAATAATAAAATACATTAAAGTTAAAATTTTGTATAAAAAAAAATTTTTGAATTTTTAGAATACATATACATTAGAAGGGTCAACTTTTTATACAAATGTTCAGTTTTGTGAATAGCCTAAAAGCTAAGGAATACATAGTTTTAAACTAATTATAAAATATTTTGATAATAATTAATAATTTTGTTTTATTATGTATAAGAAGCCAAAATAAAACGTTCATAAAATTCAGTTCAGTTGTAGTATTTATTCTTTAATGGCTGAACAAAGTAAAAAAATTAAGTTACAATTTTTAATATTTTGATCGTTTTGAATCAGCTTTCAAAAGAGTGAGAGCGAAAATTTTATTATCTTAGTATCTATATTATTAGTATAAGCCCCAATAATACTGGTACATATTTGATTTATATTTATATGTATGTACAAAAACTGATCTCAATTCTAAAATCTATATACTATCGTTTTATAATATTATCTATTATAAAACCATAGTATTTTCAATGAATTTCAAACTGAATAAACGATCTGCATTATTAGATATGAATATGGATCTAGTTATTACTTTTGCAATTTACAAACATCAATATAAAATCAGGTCTAAATAATAAATCATAAGTATTTAAATAAAGAAGAAAGAGGAAAAACCATAAAAATAATAATAATTTTTATTATGATGATGTCAACTTTAAGGAAAGAATCACTGGTAGATATTTATTTTATCATAATTGAACATTTTATTTGATTAAAGAAAATAAATAACCTAAACCTTTCGTCAGCTACAAGTTTAAAAAAAAAGATGACACATAAACCCAACAAATCATCATCAATATTAATAATAATTTTTATACTTGAAATTTAATTTGTGTAAATAGCCCAAAATGACCAATTGTGAATTTAAATATAATTCTAAAGAATTAAACTAAACTAAAAAAAAAGAGCAAAGAAATGTCTTATTTGCAAACTTTATTATTTGTATGTATGTATGTATATGAATAACTATGTATGTATGTGAAAGTATGTACATTATTATGTGCGTCTGAATGTTTGTCATTATAATTCTCGATAAGTTTTTCAAGAAAACCATACCATACCAATACAAACAAAACTAAATAAGTGAAGGTGATTGTTTTTTAAAGAAATTTAATGAGTTATTTATTTATTTTTATTATTTTTTTTTTTTTTTATTTGATAAAAACAAACAAAAAAATAAATATAACAAAAATACAAATAACAAAAGAGTTAAATATTTTATTCGCTAACTTTGTAATCTTATCAAATTTTAAAAATCGAAGGAAAACTTTTATCAAACGAACGTTTATATATTTTCAATATAATCGTTCATTTAGAAGTGATATTGAAGATAAACTTTTATATTTTTTGGCAGCTATAAATTGAAAATGTGTAATACCTATCCTTCCTTTATTTATTCATATTTATTAAAGGAGAATTTTGTATTTATTATGCACTAAAAATATTTATTTAGAATTTATATGAAAAAAACAACTTACTTTGTCTATAACTTCATTTAAATACATTTTATTTTATTTTTTTTTTAGCAAAAATAAATATTTATTTTAGTATGAATTGAAATAAAGTGTATATGAGTGAGTAAGTACTTTAACATTATGTGTATTTATTATCATGTATTATAAATACAGACGAAGATAAAATATTATATATGTATTTTTTTTTCTTCTTCGTTTTAGTATGAATGACTTCATTTGTACAAAATAAAATCGTAAATAGTTATGCTTTAAAACTCAAATAAATAGTAATCAGGTATTGGGAATCAAATTAAAGCAAAAATTAAATATATTCAATCTTTTTATAATGATGATTCATACCTGATGTCCAAATCAAATTTAACGTAATCAATTTAGCAAAGTTGCAAATGGCACGTTTTAAAATTTTAATACTAAATGAAGAAGAAACTCACCCTTTAGATCTAAGATTTAAGCTGAAACCAAAATAGGAAGATTCATATTTTGGTATAAGTGTTGGTAGTTGAGGATCTTTCATTACAAAATTAGGTTTTGGTGATAAATTGTAACCGTTTGCACAATGGCTTAAAAGCACTATTACGCATAATGCGTTAATTAAATGTAACCTTGTTAACATTTTTTTCTTTAATTGATTTGCGATCAAAATCACACACTCTCACTCGCGTTTTCAAACAATCCTAAAAATACTTTAAGACTTTTTTATTTTTTATTCTATTTAAGTAGTTATTTTTAATTTAATTTTGTTTTTTTTTTTTATTTTTTTTTGTTTTAATTTGAGTTTAAAATTTCAAACCCCATAGAGTTTCTTAAAGACTTTATAAATTGTTTTTTTTTTCGTTTTCCGTTCTAAAACAACCCAACCCATGAATCGCGTAAATTAGACTGATTTGTTGTTATGCTTACAATCTATAAACGGCTGTTTCGTCTCGAGAGCCCTAGTCAAAACCAAAGAGCTAACCCAATCTACCAAATAATAACGAATTTGCTTCTCATTTTTTTTTAACACACATTGTTGGGAATATCGTTTGTTATTTCATTGTTGTTTTTGTTGTTTAATTAATTTCTCTCAAAAAAACATTTATTACTTACTTACTCGTAAGTATTGTATAATTTACCAACGATACCGTTTATTTACGAACAACCAGAAGTTATCGTGTGGACCCCAATAGGTATGAGTAATCCTCATAACAATCGTTGTCATTCATTTGTTTATAAATGTATGAGTATAAGGTATATATATATATGTGTGTTGTTTTAATTAAACCGGTATAATTTTCAACTCAATCAGGTTCATACTCTATTCTCTCTTTTGACTCTTAAACGAAATCAGTTAAGTTTAAACATTTTTTTTTTGTGCTTTTCTCTAAATATTGGCATTTAATCAAGTTTAGCCCATCTTCTCCCACCAACTCAACAAACTGCTTGTTGACTCAATAACAAAATGTACAAAAGTTTGTTAAATTCTTGTTATTGTTTTTGTTTTTGTTTGTATATAAGTAAGTATGTATGTCTACAAAGGTCTTTTGTTTTGAATTTTTGTTAAGATTTCTCATGCATGTGTACCGGGAATGTTGTATGAATCATCTGAATGTTACATTTGATTTTGCTTAAAACCAAAACAAAAAAAAATCTCTGAGAATTGATGACGTATATTTAGATTGAGTTACATATAAAAAAAATGAACAAAATTATGTGTCAATACAGTAAAATACACATTTACAATACAATCATGATATATTTATATTATACCCTACAATAAAATTACATGCTTGCAAAGTAGTGTCATTTTCGTGTCATATTTGTACCCTTCAGTATTATATATATATCTATTGAAAATTATAACTTGTTGGCTTCGCAAATAAACGACGTGTAGATCGCAATTTTAAGGACGATCTTGATCTTGATAAAACTTGGCGCGATCAATTTAATTTTTTTATATGTATTTTGGCAATAGTGATGGAAAATCTTACTTTTCTATCTTTTTTGAGTAAAAGATTGAAATGTTTTTTGTTAAAATTTTTTCAGTTTTAAAATAATTTTTTAATAATAAAAAACATGAACTTTATAGCCGACCTTAACCGATTGTATTGGTATATGGTTACTTTTATTTTCAAAATTATTTTACTACATGGCATATTTTTTTACTCAATTAAAAAAAATTCTTAATTCAATTAAATATAAACTAATGGAAAAAATAGCATAAATTATATGTATGTATAGTTTTTTTTTTTTTTTTTTTTTTTTTTTTTTTTTTTTTTTTTTTTTTTTTTTTTTTTTTTTTTGGGCAGTAAAATATTATATTAAACGTATTTAATTTCCGCTAATTGAATATGCCGTTAAATAATTTAGCACTTATAATTGAATCACATAAGTACATACATAAATGTATCTAAATAAAACTACTAAACTGTTAATATTGCTATTGCAAATAAATAAATGGTATGAGATATATACATATATTAGGTCTTTGACATAAAAATATTTTGATATACTCTTTCCACTTATACAAAACTTATTTGTGTCAAATATTAACATATGTCTATGGGGTATATGCACTTTAAAGAGAAATTTATTTTAAATAAATAAATAAATAAATAAATAAATAAAAACTTAATAAGTCGGCAAAAGTTAATTTTATATAAGTATTAATTATATAAAACTTCCTTTTGACGACTTTTATTAAAGTATTGTTCTTTGTAAGTATTTTGTCAAGATCCCATATTCATGTTCAAGTGAATTAATGGAACGATCTTAACTAATTTCAATAATATTTGTTACAAAATTTGGTTTAAAAATATAATAAATATGTTCAATTTTGCAACTAATACTTTGTATTATCTCAACTACAGTTGAGATAATACAAGAACAGTTTATAAATGATGGACATATGCTTAAAATATCGATTTTGAAAAATGATTTTAAATTTCTGAAGCCTATGTTTATGCTACAGACTTCATTTTTGCAAAGAAGTTTTGGATTTTTTTAATTTTCGTACAGAAAATTCAATAAATCGGATCAATGTAAACTGAGATATCGGCCATTAGATTTAGATTTTTGAAGCCCTTGGTAATACTAAAGATTTTTAATCTTATATAAATCGCTCATAAACATTTCTATCAAATTTTGGTTCATTAACAACCCAGTTATGGGTCAAAAACTAAAAAAAAGTAATAATATAATTACACACCCAAACATACATATGTATTAAGTATTGTAATATATATTTATAAATGTGAAAGTATGAAACACACTTTAAGACAAAAATTTTATATGTCGCTAAAAATGTGAAACGTATAGAAGATTTGGCATTGCCGAAAATATCGTCAATCTCGTTTAATCTAATGATTCCAATTTTTAGTTAAAATTTGTTAATGTAGCATTGCAAGTATTGACAACACTTATCTGCTGGTTGTTATTTTGACTCTCTAACTAAGTATTGTACGTGGTACCCAATTTACCAGTAAATAGCTATGAATTGAAACTAATAACCACCAAAATTAATAGTTAATAGCTATCACTAAAAACTAAAAAGTTTTGTTGTGAGATAATTCTTGCACTTAATTAGGTTTAAAAGTAATAGCATTTGAAATCAGCTCTTAAATAGAATTTTCAAATTTAGAAATTATTTTTTCTTCGTTTATGTAAACTCATAATACCTATCTCTAACTAGTAGCGCTTATTTTAAACAAATACTAAAATTACATTTGACAAGTTACATTTTATAAAAATTTACAACCATTATATTTAAAATAAATAAAGTTATTTTTTATAACCCCTATTTGCATATTTTTCATAACGAAACCATATAACAACTTTTATTAATTTTAGTTGTTCATTTTAAAAATAACCAAAATACATTTTTTTCTTCGCAAATGTTTGCGTGCATTTTAAGTTAAATTTAAGTTTCGTTATCGTTTTGCTTAATTAATTATATAAGTAGTTTCGTTTTGCCGGAATTATAAGATAATGATTAACATTTAACACTAAAACTATACTTCCTTAGTTAATGTTAAATTATAAAATGATCAATCAGTTACGATTTTTTTTTTTCATTTTTACTAAAGTCAGATAGATTATGAAAATGAAAATTGTGAGATAAGATCATAACGTTTATAAAATAAAAAATATATATATTTTCTTCACAAATTATATAGTGGATGTAAAAACAAATAACATATGCATTTTGTTGTTGCAATAATAAAGCTTTTGACAAAAGATTTAAATTTCTTTTAGTTTTTAGTTACCCTGTGCTTAATATTACTGAGAGATTATTTTGAGATTTATTTAAAAAATTATAAAACAATATATCCCAGTTGAAAATTTATTTAAGACGTCTTATAAGACAATTTTATGACGCGTCAAAATCACTGCTGACTTTGTCATTTGTGCCCATACAAAATACATTATGACAACTACTAACATATTCTCATATTTTGTAAAATTTCTTCAAGATTTAATCGGCATGTTGACAAAGTTCTTACATATCTTAGTAATGTCTTCATGATTATTGCATTTAAAAATTCAATGTATTGTCAGAGATATTTTTTCCTTTTTTGGTCACTACTGCTGACATGTCTATAAGATGTCTTACGAATAGAACTAAAAACTCAGCATTTAGTCATTTACCCTTCATTTAGCATACTACCCTACGTATTGACTAAGAGGCATTTATTACATAAAAAATACGTATTATACGGATTAGTTTTTAAAATAAGATTGAATATTAAGGCCTGTCTTTATAACTTTTCTAGAGTAAAGAGAATCGGTGCAAAACTAGTCACGTGACAGGTTCTCAGTGCTAGTGATCGTTGCTAGTTCCAGAACTTTATATGTGAAGAACCTGTCACTTTTCCATGGGGTTGTCATTGGAGGTCATTGGAGACAGGTCGCAGAATAAGTAACAGTACTGGACCTAGAGGTAATTTTTTTACATTTTAAACATTTTTTATTAATCCTTTTATTAATTTTTTTTATAATTTTTCACTAATGTCGTTGACGGCACCCAGAATCGAAACCGTACTCATCTAAAGTATCTTGCTTTATAGTCTTCAACGTTAACCACTCAGTCACTGATTGTTATTTCACGCATGTTGCTAATTGCGCACTTAACAATCAAGTTAAAAATTGACTTTCAACTGTTCAATAGTGAGTGTGTTTGTGTCAACTGGTTCTCAATTGGAACTTTGGTGACGAGTTAAGGGTCAATTGGTACTCAAATGGTACTGAGGGAACGATTCATTAGCACAAATTTCCCGCAGGGTTTACGGGTCACTTACTGTAAGGCCTGAAGTTAACGGGTCACTTTAACTCTTATAATCAAAGTTAAGCTATAAACTAAATCTAACAACATCTGACCAATAAATTTAATATTTTCATCCCATATAAATGTCATCACCAAATAACTTTTACAATATAAATCACTTATGACATATTTTCCAACTGGGATATTATAAATATTTTTAGGAATTTTTAGAACTAATATTTTGTATCACAATAACTTCCTCTTTAATGTGTGATATGTTACATGATTTCTAAGATACGATAATATAATAAAATTTTTTTGTATCAGGCAATATTTACACAAAACACTTAAAAGTACTTTACGAAACTATAGTAGGGAATCACTGTTGCAAACCTTCATGTTTTGGCTTAAAATAAAAATAATGGAAAGAAAACTATTTATTTTTAAAGCCAAATTAAGCAATTTAAATAAATATGGTAATTTGCATTTAAATATAATTTTTATGCTGGAAACTTTACAATAGTCATCAGTCAATAACCTTAAGATAGATTGATTAATTGATTGATTATCTCTTGTTTTTTTTTTTTTTTTGCTTTAATATTTATTTATATTTTTAATAATATTTAAGGAAACATAATAGCTTCCAAGTGTTTATTTACATGACGATTTAGATAAAAAATTCACATACAGATATATTGAAAATTAAATATTTACAATTCTTCTATAGCTGAGACAACAATACCAAAATTTTGACACTTTTTGTTGTTTTACCCAAAATTGAATACATACATATATGTATGTATATAGATCATAAATCATTGTTATTTGCACATCTTAATGGGTTTTTAAATATTGTCCAGCTACTGATAAAGTAAAATTTACTTAACTTAAAATCTTACTACCGGAAATGGCAAATAAAATGAATGGGAATTTCTATTATACTCTTTTTGGAGATCTGAGACAAAAAAAAAAACAGATGAAATACAAAAGAAATGTAAATACAATTATTTTGATAAAATCTCAAAATTTAAGTTAAAAAATCTGCAAACTGAGGTAAAAGTAATTTCGCCAAAAAAATATGTACAAAAATAAATCAAATAAATTGTTTTTTTTTCTGGTCATACCAAAAAAATAAAATACAAACTGGGAGAAAGTTGTAAAATGTTTATTTAATCAAATCTTTTCTGTTCAGTTTTTTTATATATTTCTTCACCAATTTTTAATTCATTCCAACCATTTTAAAACAAAAGAAACTGGATGCCATAAAAAAAGTGTTAAAATATAACAAACAAATAATTTTGAAAAAATGTTAATAAAAAATGATAAACAGTTTTTAACCATTTGGTCTCAAAGATGATGATGACGCAAATATATTAATGACTTAAGGGCATAATATCATTATAAAGTGACCGTAAAAAAACAACAGTTGTTAGTTTTTGTATTTATCCTGACAAGAAGAATACTCAAGAGATTGAAACTCATCGCTAAAACTGTAGACCAAGTGCCATTAAAATCATCTTTCATAGAGAAGAACTTTTCCTTGTAGAAATGTCTTCCAGACGATTCGAAGGAGATACCATTAGTGTTATAAAAGAGTCTTTTATGAAGCACCCGGACGATTCTTTGACAAGTACCTTCTAGAAGATAATGTTGCCATTCTATTTCTGTACCCATAATTAAAATATTGTTTATTTTATAATCATTATATAATAAATAGGCGGTGATAGGTGATGTTTGTAAATCACAGAAAAATTAATGGAGCCCCAACTTAAAGTATACCGTTCGCCATAGAATCACTTTCTGAGGCGATTTAACGATGTCCGTTCGTCCGTCCGATTTTTCGTGGACGCAGAGAATGATATTGGATATGTTTTATCCTAAACACGCTCGTAAATTAAAGATCTCATGGAACAAAATTAATATATTTTTTAAATTATTTTATCTTTACATAACAATTTATCTGATTTTTAAAGCAACAGTGGGTCACCATTCCATTGTAATATAAAAAAGGGGTTACGAAGCAAGATCTTGTAAAAATCTCTGATCTACTTCAATGTCTGTAATTTTATCTTCCAAAATCTATGAACAAAAATGGAGAAAAATAATAAGAATAGTAAATAAATGCTATATGATGTGCTTAAGAGGTAACGTTTTTATTACACTATGCATTAAGGGCAACTATTTAAACAGTTAACTATTATTTGATATTAAGATAATAGTGAGTTTTACATTAAACTAAATAAAAAAAATAAAAATTATAAAACCTTTTGTGATCCCCTTTGTACTTCAATGTATTCAATTAATAATTATTTTAACTATAACAAAAACAATACCAAACACCCATGTTCTAAAAATAATTATTTATTTTCATAAATGGAAAAAATCAACTAAACAACTATTTTACAACTAATTGACATTTTCCGTGATTTTACGCATAATTTCCTCTTTGTCTATGAAAAAAAAAAAATTATGTAATAGTATATTTAAAAAAAATCTAATTATTATCTTGTGTATTGCATTAAAAAAACGATTTAGAATGAAATAGAGGGTCCAACTTGATCACATGAAACCCTACACCTTTATGTATGTGCATGAAATTTTTTTTATGAATTAGGGACCAAACCTTATAAAATTTGGCAAACTTATTTCTGTCGAATATTACATTATATTATAGTGCTTTTCGAATTGGAGTTTTAATCAATTATAGACCGATCTTGATGAAATTTGGCACATAGATTGACACTAAAAAACTTCCTTGTAATTGTAATTTCATTAAAATAATCGTTTAATCAGAATCAGAAAGCGATTCTAAATTGACTGGTATTCTTTATGGTGGGGCTCCAAAGATTTTTTTCTCTGCGTTACAAATATTATTACAAACACATAATACCCTAACCACCTATGATAGTGTAGAGCTCAAAAAATTATATATCTACATTATTTATTTCATATTTGAACCACAATTGACATACATAGAGATTTACAAATGTATCTACAAACATTCAACGGTATGTATATGTATATATGTATTTATAATTGAATGGACAAAAAAAGTGTTTCTAAATTACCAACAGACAATGTTTTTGATTTTAAGTATTTTTTTTTTTTTTCTTATTTATACTTTAATTTGATTTAAGTCATTTTATCACTTAAAAAAAAACGTTCAAAACAAACTTAAGCAATTTTTGGAAGCTGATGTCATTTCACTACGTGTTGAAAAGTAAGTAATACAGTAACATCAATTCAGAACACTGAAATTACCTATTTCTCGTTTATATAATTATTTTTATTACCCTCGAAAATAAGTACAAACGAATAATTGTATATACTATTCCTATGTATTTATTTGGATACTTGAAAAACGGAATTTAAAAATAATTTAGATAAATAAGACCGATTTTAATAATACCCTAAGTATATAATGTACATCTAATATTGTTTGTTTAATTTATATTAATACATATGCATGTAAATAGATAATTGAGCGAAAACAAATTCAATAAATAGCTTTTTTATTTTTTAAATAGGTATTAGTTTAATGTTCTTCTCTATTAACTTTAAATAAATTTTTTGCCAAAAATATTTCCTACAAAAAAATTATAGCTTGACCACAAATTATATAAAAAAAATGTTTTATATCACCGATTCATATTTAAAAAGGGATATATACAATTTTTTTGCTAAAACTTTGATAGCACTGGTCGGCAAAAGGTCCTTTCCTAAGACTAATACTTATATGTATTTTGATATAGACGAATCTGCTCATAGTTTTTAAACTCTCCATCAAAAAGATAATAATTTTGTCATTTCGTCATGTCAAAAAAAAAAAAAAAAAATTAAGACCCCATAAAGTATATACTATATTTCCTGGATACTGATTAAGATTCTAAATCGGATATAATTATATTTCGTCCACTGTATGTTTTTGGAAGGGACCACGAAAAATTGTCTCCAATACTTGCTCTATACAGGTTTGTTTGTTACTTGGAAATGGTTTATTAAACAAAAAAAGTTATGGGCCAAATAGTGGAATCTTTTCGAATTTTTTTTTTTCGAATCAATTCCAGCAAAAGTTTTTGAAGCGAAAAAAAATTAATGTATTAGTTATACAAACTCAAAAACATTTAGATTAAAGAATGTCTAAATGGTTAGAATTGGTATCTCAGAAATTTAATTTTATTTAAAAATTGTCTGGGATCTTTTGTTTTCAAATCAATTAAAATTGTATTTAGAAAGATAATTTTATAATTGTACTAAATTAATCATTGCAGTACTGCAGTACTTTTGAAGAGCGAATTGTAGTGAAAAGTGTACATTGTACTGAATTTATCATCCTGTAATATATATTAATCCTTATCTAAATATTTTATTTTTAAAGTTTTGATCCCAGGGAAAAATTATATTAGTTTCTACAACTGTTACAGAACCATGAAAACGGCCTTTACTTGTTACCTACTTTGGCGTTACGACCAATGATTTTTGCTTGAAATTGTCACCTCCAGAACTAGATCTTTGGAAGTGTTACCTAGCTAGCATCCATTCTGTGTAACGCTTCTAGAACTAGTTTTTCATCAATGATTTTTGTTCGAAATTGTCACATTTAGAACTAGTTCTATAGAAGCGTTAGGTAACGGTCTCAGAACATGTTTTTTATCTTTTATTCTAATGGGCTATTTTCTAAAGCCAACTTCTGAAACAAATTTAATTCTGTAAATACACTTTCTTAATTTTTGGAATTTCTTAAACAAGTTTTTTTAAACAGTTCTAGGAAGTTATTCGAAAACCAGTAATTTGTTCTTAGAAGTAATGTAGAAATCATATATAATTAATTCTTAAGCACTAGTTCTTAAGTGGTTCTAGTTACACTAGTTCTAGAACTAATAATTTTAGAACATGTTCTAAAATTTTTCCTGGGATATTATTTTATTTTAAATAGAAATTTAAATATCATAATTTCCACAATTTTCGTTGGAGAGCAAAAAAAAACATTTTCAGTAACAAACAAATTCTTGTAAGAATTGATGACGATTGGTCTATCCACGTCTATCTAAATGTCGGTTGAAATGGAAAGGAAATCTCTTCGATAATTTTTCTATAGAAATTCAGCAAGATCGGTTTATGAATGGCGGAGATATGCTTCAAACTACTTACGAGTTCGAGGATCCTCTGTTTTGGACATTTTTTTCTGATTGTATGTATTGAGAAATTTAAATAAATCGGTTTAATAATAATTGAGATATCGGGCCAAATGTTTTTTTGAAGCGCTTAAGCTACATATTTTTATATAGATCGGATAAAATAAAATTTTTGTAAAATTTCAGCTTTTTTAATCAAACAAATTCATTCATAAACAACAAGAATTGATTTTATATTTCTTTGAAAAATTGCTCCAGAAATTATGCGGCAAATCGTTTATATCGCAGTATTTTTTATTGCGAGTAAGAGGTGATTGTATAAACGCTATAATATAAAATTTGATTTCTGAGATTTGTTCGCCGACTAAATAACAATAAATTCAACTCAACATTTTTATTTCGAAATATATTTGAAATTGGGTTAATTATTTTTATATTTTTTTATATTCATTGCAAATACACATATTTTTCTTGTTTATTAAAATACTTAAAGATTCAGGTTTTTGCAAATATAAAAACTTTTTTAGAGCTAAATTTTTAAGAAAAAAATAAAAACTAAATCTTAGTACATATGTATGTAGACTTACTACTCATACAGATAAATTAATAACAACAAGCATACATAGTTACTTATGTAGATATGTATGTTTGTTGTTACATATGTATTTAGCTGTTGTCAGATCTGGTTAACAAACTACAAAATTAATTGAATTTTTTTTTTATTATTTATGACCTTAGAACTTACACAACTTCTCAAATTTAAATATTACCCTCCCTCAATTTTAACATAATGTTGACTTTAAAAATCATGTTTTTTACTTTTACTACATTTTTTTTAATTAATTTCATCTGTAGATTGAAAATGAAAATGTTTTACACCTATTTCATTCATTCAGTTAATTATAATAATAATTATTATATAAACTAATATTAATATAAGATAGAAAACTTTGTATTTTAAAAAATATACCCGTGTACATATATATTTATTATAATTATTAATTAAAAAATTCCACAAAACAAAACTTAAAAACCTCAATAATCTCAAGGTCCAGGTATAAAAATAACAGTAGAGACTTTAATGAAAATATAAATAAATACAAAAAGTTCATTACCACAACTGCATGCATAATTGCCAAGAATATCTTGAGTTTTTTGTTTGAGATTTTTTATTAATTTTATTGCATTTACCAGTTTTGTACACTTGGAAAATTTTATTTCAAATTTAATTCGAAACAAAATCAATTTAGTTGTTAAAGAGAAAATGTTTTGTTTGAGACAACTTTACTATAATTTTTATTATATTATTGTTTAGTTGAGACTTTTTAGGAAATCGAGTGGCTAACCGTGGACCGATACATACATTAAGGCCCAACCAGTGAAGAAAAATTCATCGTATCGCAATCAGCTGTTTCAATCCGTCTTATGCAAACGTGTGTATGTAGCCATTGACAAAAAAAAAATCTTGTTGACTAGTTGCCCAAAATGTTTCACGCTACATTTCTTCATTCTACGTTGCGTTAAAGAGTTGATTGATTGGGCCTTTAAAAATAAAACGTACACATGCATTATATTATAGGGGATTCTGTACTTGAAAGTGTTTACCAAATGTGGACCTTATATAAGAGCTATAATAAATTATGGATCTATTTTCATAAAAGTTGCCACTACAGTTTCTATTTATATAAAATATATTTTAATCCAATATTAACTTTATACATACACATGTTTGGAAGATTATGCTTTGGAAGAGGGTTTGTCCTTAGTAAATTTCGTCATAAAGAGTTTTTTTCTACATTTTGTTGAATTTTACTAAATTATCGCAATATTTTAGGCATTTGTGGTCATTAATTTCTTTTTCCAGAAGGATATTTATATTGCATAGTGGGGCAGAATCAAATTTTTTTGGAAATAAATCAGTAAATTGTGATCGATTAGTTGGATTGTAATGAAATTTGGTTTGGGCTTAAAGTTTGGTACCTCTAACATAAACAAATTTGAATGCTTGCCTAATTTATGTTTCTCGTCCGATTTCAGAAAATAAACGATTTTAGATTTGTTTTTGCCGAAAAATCTAAAATCTATCTAAAATAAAATTTTCTTTAGCAACATATAAAATTTTCGCACTTTTCTGAAAGGTAACTTCATAGAGATGACTTTAAGATAAAAAAACAAATCCAATAACTCAAGTGGTCAAGGTACACACCCTCCCGAATTTGATCCATTTTATAGTAAAGTTTTGACTTTAGACTATATTTTCTCAAATCCACTACTCGAAAAGGGGAATATATTTTAAGAATCTTCAATATGCTGTTAAAAGTTTTAAATCAAAATCATCGGGACTTCGGAAAAATGTTGATTCTACAGTCGAAAATGTCAATAAATCAATTTTGGAATTTTCGCAAATTTTTTGAGAATTGTGGGATTACTGTTACAAACATCTATTTTTTATGCAAAGTATACCTTCGCTGAAAATTTCGTTAAAATATCTTTACTAAATCAGTGAAAATATATACTCGATTTTCCTCATCTTAATTATATTGCTTAGCTGCCATAATTCATCTCTATATAATAAAATTGAAATCAATATCTTTTATAGAACCGAAACTATTTCACTTTAAATTTTAATAAGTCACGGAAAATTAAATTTTTTGTGTATTTTTGCACAAACACACATGCGAACATTGGCTGCGGGAACAAATTATTTATGTTATTACGGCTTTTTCACATCCACAATAGTACAATGTTTTTGGAATTTTCCGTGACTTATCAAACTTTAAAGTGGCGTAGTTTCGGTTCTATAAAAGATATTGATTTCAAATATTTTTTATTTAACGAAAAATTATGTCAATTTAATTAACCGATCAGAAGTTACAGATTTATTTCCTAAAAATTTCGATTCTGCCCCACTGTGTATTGGAGCTAGCTTAAAGAATAGACCGATCAAAACCAGTTTTGATATTATTCGCCTTTGACCTAATAAAAAATGGTGTGTTCATTAACTTATCTTTAAAATTACAAGCTATAGTTTGATTACAAGAACAGGCCGACGGTCTGACAGACGGACATCGTTAAATCGACTCTGGAAATAATTTTGAATCGAATAGCATACTTCAGCGCAAATGTATAATACCCCAAACACTTATTATGGTGTAACGTATAATTGAAAACACTCAATTTAATAACTTTAAATTTAATATGATTTTATAAATTTAGCCCACCGTAAATATTATAAATTTCCGACTTTATTTCTTTAATATTTTCACATAGAATGTCTATAATAATGTATTATTGAAAGCAAGATCAAAACTTAAAATTAGCCCTTTTTTAGCATTAAAATTTACTATTTATGGTTTTTGATAATAAAAACAGTTCTCAGTGTAAGTTTGACTCGAACTAAACCAAGATATTGTACAAAATAGACTGGCAGACAGACTAAACTAAATGCATTAAGAATTTCATTAAACTACTCGCTCTGACTGTGCTGGTTGGTGACTTATTGATATTAGTGAGTCACAGGGAAAAACGCTAAGTTATAATAAAATAACACAATAATAAAAAAATACCATCAAAATCATCTTCTTTAAGCTTTTTAGTTGAAAATGCAGATACATAAATAAGAAATAGTGTGGGATATTAAACCGCATTGTTTAGTGGTTGGACAGACGATTTCTTTTCTTTACAACATCTGACCACAACTCATTATGGCACGAGTAATACTCTTATTTATACGTACATATATACATACATATATTATTAGTATTCCTTTGTTTTGTTTTATTTTATTTATTTTATTTGGTTTTTATGTATCTCAAACAAAATCAAAACAATACTTTCGAAATTTTTTAAAGATTTAATATTTACAAGTAGTCGTTGTTTTTAAACAAACAGCTAAAAAAAAAAACAAAGAACATATGTTTGTTTTTTACTTCTTTTGTTCTTGTCTTAATTTTTTTTTGTGGATAAAAACACAGATACACACACACATACATATTGCACTGAGTATATTTTTCTTAATTTCCAATTCCCTAAATTGTTGCACTGACTCATTCAAGTTCAAAGAAGAAAATAAAGATGAAACATTTATTTTTTTTTTAATGCCACAACGTTAGAAAATAAATTGTCACTTTAAATTTACATTACACTCACGCACCACTACATAAGTAAATCTTGCAAAACTTTAATTATTTATATCGTGTTAGTACCCTACGTTCTCTTCAACTTGTCTTTCCCCACGAAAAAACGGTCGAGTTCTTCAAAAAGAGAACATTTCACAACTTTCAAAAGTGTGGAACAAAGTGCATATTTTTTAAACGATTTTTGGAAGTCTTAATAATTACTTTCCAAAAAAGTGAAAAATAAATGGATTTTTAGCGGAAAAAAATTTTGGAATAATTCTAACAAAATTTAAATTTTATAAATTTTAAAGCATTTTTATTATTATTTAATAGGGCAAAGGTTAGAGTTTTTATTAAAAATTGTATAAACATCTGTTTTAAGGCGAAGTTACTTCAAT
>MINK01173110.1:0-15950 GCA_001735545.1 Phormia regina
TGTGTTGCTTGTCCTTTTCATTAGTTTGGCCACTGTGCACGTAAATGTTAAGAAACGTTTTTTTTTTTTTTTTTGAGAAAAACGTAAACAACCCCTTTATATAAGTAAATTAAAAAAAAAAAAAAAGAAGTAGTAGATATATATTGAAACTAAAACAAGATCACCAGCGCCTTTTGTTGAAAATGCAACAAAAAAAGGTAGAAGAGCTAACAGCGTCTCTTTGGTGGTGGTGATGACGATGATGAAAACGATGAATGCTTTTAAGTGCAATGTTATCGATGTAAAAATTTCATTTATAATTTTTAAATATTTTTTTTTTTTTTGTGTGTTAGTTACTTAAAAAATGAAAAAAAAACTTTAGCAACTACTAAGTATTGAGTATAAAAGAACGGAAGCCATACTGCAGGCGCATGTTCTTCAACACTTCAAAACTGACAATGCTTGTTTTGGTATTTCGACACTTGAATAAAAATTGGTAAATTGAATTTATTATATCATTTGCAACATAACGAAATTATTAATCCAATAATGAATTCTCGCCTTTTAATGACCGCGGATCTTGAATATTAAAAATTGAAATGTAAACCATTCATGTCTTAAATAAGTTAGAATCCAATAAAGAGTGAAATTTGATTTAGATTGTTTATTTATACTAGAAGCTTATATTTAACTAAAGGGTGCTGGAAATTCGTTTTCATGTTCCCAAAATCCTTTGCTGATTTTTCCCCTATACTTTTGTGAAATTTCTTTACAAGTGTAAAAATTATAAAAAGATCCTGCTTTAAATTGTTTAAAGTGATTTTGCCTTTTTTTTTTTTTTTTTCTTCCAACATGAAATAATTTTTCCTCTTTTTTGTTCAGCTGATAACAATAAAGTACTTTTTCTTAAATAAAAATCAACACTTGTTTTAAATGAGAACAATCAATGAAGACTGTTTCATTTTTGTTATTTTTCTCTTTTTTTGCTTTCATTTTGTAACAAAACTAAAGTATTATTAATCGTTGTTCTTAATCAATTATCTTTACCATCTTTAATTAATTTTATATAATTCTTGAAAGTAATCTTTGTTGGTATTTGCTGTTGTTTAACACAGACAAAAAAAAACCTATACCCATATTTTATTATCTAACCAACCAAATGATGAGTTAAAGTATAAAATTACTTTTATAACATTGAGTACTACATGAACTTTTGTGGTTATATATAAAAGAATTTTTGTTTTAAAATTAAAACCTGATAATAAAAAAAAATTAAAGCTCACAAAAAATGGATTCTTGTTAGTAGCTCTACAGCAAAAGCTACAACAATAATGAAAAAAAAAAAAATGTAATTGTTTGTTGTCAGATACATTATTTTGCTAAATGTGCCAGAGAAGGAAGTAATACATTTATTATGAATATAAATATACATGAAAGAAATATATTATGTATTCATTAAGAAAGATACTTAAGAGAGAAGGTTAACAAAAATTTAAATTTAAAAAAAAAGTTGGTTAATAAAGCAACAATTTTTTCTGAAATGGAATAGTTGAACTGCCATTCCTGAGATTTCTAATCCAATAGAAAAAAGATTTATTACTTTTACTAAATAAATAAACAAAAATTATTGGTCGTTTGTGAGCAAAATATAGAAAGTATGTTTCGCGAAAAAAAAATAGTCCGATAACAACCGATTTCGTAACTACCCCGAAATGGATACTTGTACCAAATTTTATATAGATTGCGGTGTGATTATTGATAAATGGCTGAAGAAGATAGCCGGTCGGACAGATGGACAGATATCGTAAAATCAACTCAGAATCAATTAACTCTAAGGCAGTGAAACAACGTTGAATTAAAACTGAACTAAAATTCGATTAGAACTCAACTAGTACTGGAACTGAACTAGAGCTGAATTTTAACTAAACACAATGTTACCGTTTGACGACTTTAGTCGCCATTTGCCTCTTTTTGAACTACTTGGCCACTATTTTTGCCCCTTTTTTTAAATGTTGATTTTTTTAGACTATGAGCTAGATCACGAGAAAACAAGTTGTTTAAAATATATCGACCCATTATTTATTAATTTCATAAAATAAATTCATAATTTTGGGATTGTTTAACAGTATAGTGATATAAAAATCAGCGCTGTACTTATAAAGGAACTGAAACTGATAGTAACTAAAAATTATAGTAAAGTTTTATATCATCATATGCCGAATGCTTTTGGGACTTGAAAAAAAAAGATTAGATGAATATTTATCTTCTTATTTATATTTTGACATTATTCATAGAACAAATTACATATTTTAAACTTTTTTGGAAGCTCTTAATAATTACTTCCAAAAAAGTGAAAATAAATGAAATTTTAGCACGAAAAAATGGTAATTGTTTCTAAAAAAAATTGTATTTGACACATTTTAAAGCATTTTTATTATTATTAAATAGACCAAAAATTTTATAAATATAATTTTCAGGAAAGTACTTCAAAAGCAATGAACATGAATAATAAAAGCAATGACCAACCACGTATTTAAAAAATAAACTCTGCAAGTCTCCTTCACCACTAAGTACTTCCCAGCAAAAAAAGAACTGAAAAAGCTATGATTTTAACATTATGTTGTCATTGGAAGGAAGTACTTAGTGGTGAAAAAGAGNNATTATTAAGAACTTCCAAAAACGTTTAAAATATGCACTTTGTTCCACTTTTGAAATTGTAAAAATGTTCTCTTTTTGAAGAATTTCAACGTTTTTTGCTGGGTTCCCTCCAATGACAACACAATGTTAAATTCATGACTTTTTCAGTTCTATTTTTTCTGGGTTGTTTTAAAATAATTATAAATTATTTTGTTATTAATAAAAATGTCTTTTGTAGTTTTCCTTAAAATACAAAACTTTGGTTTTTATTGTTATCAAATAATCCAATTTTAAGGAGTTTTTTAGGTTTTAAAACAATTGGCTCCTTTATTTCAAAAAATCCCTTTTCGGGCAAGTTGTTATTTTGAGATCCCCTTATTTGGATACTTTTTGAAAATTTTCAACGGTAACGCTGACTAAACAAGGAATTGAGCTAAAATAGAACTGAACACATTTTTTTAGAAGATTGCTAAAAGTTTAATAATACTTCATGGCAGACATTCCTTTAAAACTAATTTTTACATCGCAGTTGCATATATTTAATACGCGTTTCATTCCACATACAAAAAACAGGAAACTATAAAGCAGTGGAACATCGTGGAATTAAAATTGAACTGTAATTAGACTAGAGCTCAACCAGAACTGGTACTGAACTAGAACTCAGACAGTGGAATAACGATGAATTAAAACTGAATTAAATTTAGACTAGAACTCAGCTAGAACTGAAGTTTAACTAATTGAGCTAAAGCAGAACTGAACACATTCTTTAGAAGATTGCTAAAAGTTTAATAATGGCAGACCTTCTCCTAATTTTAATTCTTACCTTGCAATTGCTTCTATTTAATACGTGTTTCATTCTACATACAATCATTTTAATCATTTAACTAAAATTTTTAAATTTAAAACGTCATATATTTTAAATTCGCATATTCAGAAATAAAAAACATAAATATTCCTTAAAATACTTGTAAGTAGACTGAATTATATAGTAACCATTTTTATTAGTTTCATGTACTGCTCTGTATTTAAGCTTTTATTGTTCAAAAGAAACAACAAATAAAATTGTATGTACTTTTTTTTTATTACTCATATAAATTTATAGAAGAAAAAATGCTTCTTAAACTTCTGAGAGAATATAAGATGATCTTATCATAGTTATGGGAAATTACTTTATTCTTATCGCCTGTTTGTTAGTTGGTTGGTTGGTGAGTTGTTTGCCCATTGAATGCTTGAGTTATTTTATTTTTCCTTTAGCCTTAACAAGTTGCAGCATAAATTTTTTTTAAAAATTGTATGGGGAAATATGCTGTTTGTAATCTTCATAACATTTTAACGAGCTTTAATTTTAAACATGAAGATTTTGATTAATTGTTAACGAAATGATATCGAAGCAAAAAAAAAAAAAAAATTAAGCATAAATGAAGAAAAATTTTAATTAATTTTTTTTTTTTTTGTAAGAAAAAACTTTTAAACAAGATGCTTAAATGTAAAAACAAAAAGGTTTGGTTTGAAATGTTTAAATAGCCATAAATAGTAATAAAATGACTTGGCTTTTTTAAAAAAGTTTAAAAAGAAAAACATTATTGGAAATCATGGTTTTCTTAAGGTATTTGTTTATTTTTTTCTATAGATATTTTTTTAGCTTATATCTGCTTTTAGAGTTATTCAAATTTACTTTTGTTGATAGGAAACTAAACACAAAATTAATAACAAAACCTTTGGGTTTTTTTCTGTAGCTATTTAAATTTGAAAGATGTTTTTCTTCCTTTTTTTTCTCAAATATGCAATTAAAAACCAAATAAAGCTTAAATAAAAACCTACATCTTTTCAGCTATAGCCAGCTACTTTGTTCAAACTGTCGGCCACACTTGTATCATTAAACAAAACTCATCTCTTTAAACCTCCAACACTAAGGAAACACACATTACACTAGAGCTAAGCAGCATTTCAAGATCTCATTAGCAGTCCATTTATAATAATTTATCCTCGTAAAAATAAAGAAAACTACTATCGACATTAAATGGTCAGACAAATACTTAAAAATTACAGAAAGAAAAATCAACAACAACCAACCATTCTCTTCAATATTTACCGATCGACCGACCGACCGTCCGATCACATCTGCATATGATCACGGTTGGCTTTTTTTTTTTTGCAAACTTGTATTAAGCAAATGATGCTACATNNTAAGCAAATACAACAGTTTCTATGAATATTAAATGACTATGCGTACACATGAATGTTATTTAGTTTTTTTTTTTTTTAATACCCTACCTTAGGTTTTATTTAGTGCAGCACATTAGGATAAAAATTATGATTAATTCAGGGAAAAGTTTTATTAATTATTTAATTTTTTTTTTTTTGCAGGACTCTTTGTCCGTTTACGTTGGGGTTTAATGGGTCGAAAATTATATTTATTGAAGGAAAAAGGTAATATCAATATTTTAATAAATATTAGTCAAAAAAAGCATTTTATGAAAAACTGATATCACTATTTTAATGATCATGTTTATTGGTAGATATGAAAATTATTTCTTTCTTTTTGCCAGAACGGTAATGTCCATCCGTCTGTCGAAAATGATCCAATTTATATCAATACGAGCCGTGTACAAAAACATATTATACAATTTCAAAAAAAGTCTTTTAGGAAAAATATAACCATCATATGAACGAAAAAGTGCCACAAAGTCCAGTAATGGACTTTCATTACTTAGAACCATGTCTCTAAATTAAAAATTGTAGAAAATTCAAAAAGTACTATCAGAATAACAAAAAAGTACCGCAAAACTCATTATGTATTCACATTCATTTAGGACCACATGGCTTATCATTCATTTATCACCTCATGTCTTTAATTTCACGTTTCTATGTAAAAAAAAAAATCAAAAAGTACAATTCAAATAACAAAAAAGGACCACAAATTCCCCCTTATAAATTCTCATTAACTAAGGACCACATCTTCCAAATTTCATGTTTCTGAGTTCATATTTATAGAAAATTCAAAAAGTACCATCCAAATAACAAAAAGGTCCCCCTTTGTGAATTCAATCCAACATCGGACCATGCGTATTTAATTTCATGTTTTTAGGTTAAACATTACAGAATATTACAAAAAATACCAATAGAAGAAAAAAAAGTACCGCAAAGTCGATCCTCTTGAATTTTACCTACCACAAATCCACTCTTTTGAATTCTTATTAATATAGGACTATATTTTCTTAATTTCATGTTTCTATGCTTAATGTAATTAAAAATTCATTATTAAGTTTGAATAAAATGTAATTTCCCGCCTTTACCCTTTTTTTGGTACTTTGTTCTCACTCATCAAAGTATAAAAATTTTATTCCAATAAATTTCTAAATTTGTATTGGAATGCAATTTTTAATACTTTAAATATTAAAATACTGATATGAATATTTCAATAAATATAAAAAAAAAAATGTTTTATGAAAAAAGTACCAAAAATAGTACGATTTTTTTACCCCTTAACCGTTTGAATATCTAAAAAAGTACCAAATTTGTATTTCTCATTTTTTCATAAGTTTTGAATACGAAATAAATTTTATTTGTATGTTGATTGGTACATATGGTGGTACCAAATAAGTACTAAAATACTGTTTTTACCTGTTTTCTCCCTAAAATGGCTGATTTTAAAAAAAGTACCAGACACCTGTCCAATTATTTTTTAAATGAATAACTATTTAAATTTTTGTATCATTATTAGTTTGCGAGTAAAATGGTTACCGATTATTACCGTTTTTACTCTTTTTTCCCCCTAAGCATTCGATTTTCCAAAAATTCCGTCTTAGTAGATCTATATGGAGGGAGACCTACTTACCGAATTTCGTCTCTCTAGCTTCAGCCATTTGGGCTGTGGGATGATGAATCGGTCAGTCAGTCAGTAACGTTACTCTTTTATATACGTAGATCAGGGGTTCTCAAAAGATCTTTTTTCGCGTGTTTAAGATTATTTTTTAATATATTTTCACGACCCCCCAGAAATGTCCTTACGGACGCCCTGTGGGTCGCGTACCCTCGTTTGAGAACCGTTGATTTAGATAGATAATACAATTTACATTTGGTTTTCGTTCTATCAGTTTGTTAAATTTTGAAATTTAAAAAAGATTTATTTAATTTATCAAGAATATTTTTCAAACGATTTATCAAGAGATTAAAAATATAGTAAACATTTTTTAAATCAGGTATTAAAACAAAAAATCGTGGTAAGTTATTTTCTATGTCTTTATTACAATATTTGGAGTCAACATAGCTCCGCTTGTCTATTATTCTTTGCTATACCTATAGGAAAATTTATGTAAATCCAACGATTTGTATTTTAGGACAAATTAAAAAAAAAAATGTACACAGAAAAAATTATTGCAGTACTTTTTCAATTAAATAAGTTGTTTAATTTTGCATCGAAATTTATTGATTTAATTAATTAATTTTAAATAATTGATATAATCATTTTGGGTAGAGGTAAAAATTTAAACAAGTTTTTAATTGAATGAATTATTTTTTTATATACATATATGTTTATTGGTGACTTTTTTTCTGTGCAGGTTTTTATATTTATATAAAATAAAATTTACCAATACTCGATAAAAAATACATCTAATTATATCAAGTCTAATAGTTACATTTTTAACTTTTACTTTAAAATACTTTCTATTTAAAAAAAAAATACACCGAAAGTTTATGAAAATTGATTAACTTTGACAGCTCCATACAAAAAAGCAATAATTTGAAAGAAAAAATTTTATGATTTCATTTGGCATTGAAAGGGGTAAGCAATTCGTTGACCACCATTAAACTCTTTTTAACTATTTCAACAATTAGCAGATTTTGGTTCCCTACATAAAAAACGTATTATAATCACTAGTTTCATAGCTTAACTTATATATATATATTTGGTTACATGCTTTGCAAACTATATATTAAATTAATAAAAAATAAATTGAAATAAAAGAAAAGTGTAAAAGTCACATAAAATCTTATAAATTATTAGCAAATTTTATTAAAAAAAAAAGAAGAAAAAAATATATATATATTTCAACAGATAATTTCCGACGACTTATTTACAATGACAGCAGAAATGTAACAACATCAAAATACCACAAAGATGGTTTCTTTTGTTAATGCATTTTAGCCTGGACCGAAAACCAAAAAAAAAAAAAAAAAACAAGTTACAAGTTACAAGTTCAGAAAGATGTTTTTTCTTTTTCTCAAACTTACTATTTTTCTTTAAGTCGAATTTAATTACAGAAAAAAAGAAGTTAATTTTAATGCGTAAATCTGTGATTTGCTAAAATGACTATAGTAGTGGTTTTGTAATAATAAAATTGCTGACTTTTTTTTATTATATCTTGTTGTGTTATAAAAAAAAAAAAAACTTGGGTGGCCATAATTTTATTATGAAATATTTTATTTTTGCAAATTTTTGAAACAAAGCGTTTATAAATATTTATTATATTTTTATTTGTAATAAACAAATAATAATAAATATTTTTTGTGGTAGTTTTATGACCAGTATTTTAAATTTAAATATTTTTACTAATATTTTATTAGTATTTTTTATTTTATGTGGACTATTTCAACATGTTATTAGATAATTCTTAAAAATAACAAAATGCTGAATATTTTTATTTTATTTTATATTGCTTTAGGCTATATTAGCCATACCTAATTTTAAGTTATGTTGAAAATAATTTTATGATAATTATTTTTACATATGAAAAAAAGACGATATTTTATGCAACTAGATAACTATTATGTACTCAATTTTTCTTCGGGACGTTAAAAAATCATTATCAAACTGAAAAAAGTTATCACATGGATCAAATTTTGGTATAGGTGTAGTAGCATCGAAACTACTCCACTTTAAAGTTTAATAAATCACGGAAAATTAAAAAAAAAAAAACAACGAAAAAAAAACTGTTGTGGATGTAAAATATTCTTAACATAATAAATTATTTATTTCCGCAACCAATGTTCGTATATGTGTTTTTTGGAAAAATATGCAAAAAAGTTAATTTTTCGTAACTTATTAAACTTAAAAGTTATGTAGTTTTGGTTCTATAAAAGCTATTTATTTCAATTTATATCAGAGGTACCCTAATTTGTGCCCCTTCAGCTCCACTCCTGAGGGGTTTGTTGTGTCACCCTTACAAACATAATATTGTGTAGTCCACTGCTATGCCTATACAAAAATTTCATTGGCCAAATCTCCCATATAAGTCTACCTAGCCCATCAAAAGTTAAAGATTCATTTCCAAAAAAACTCAATTCTGCCCCATTCTGCAGTGTATCTAGTTTTCTCCAAATTAAAAATATATAAATATTTATAAATATTATATAAATTAATCAATTGAATACCAAATGTAAGCTACAAACCATTACAATATAATAATATTTTAATTTTTTTTTTTTGGTTTTAATTTTGCAGTACACGAATTTACGAAAATATCTATTTGAAAATTTATTCCTCCTACAAATAGTTTATTATTCTCCTACAAATAGTTTATTATTCTACATCGACAATAATGAGTACAAATTTAGAAATTTTTATACATTAAAATGTTTTTCATACGAAGATTCACAGGATGTTTTAATATCCTTTTTTTACGAAAAGAAAAAATTTCATAAAAAAAGAACTAAGATATAGTTTATATTCAAGGATTATTTATTTATTTATTTATTTATTTATTTATTTATTTATTATATCTTCTTAAAGTTTTATATATTTAATAAATATATACAAGTAAAAATAAAATAAAAAATAAATTTTGGTATGATTTTATTTCCTATACACATTTTGAATTCATTCAATCATCTACTTGATTGATTTAATTAATTGACTAATTGGAAATATTTTTTTATTTCACATTTGTTTGTATAGCAGGTAATGAACTATCATACATATCCTTAGATAAAGAAATCCATAAGAAGGTATGAAAAAAAAAAAAAAAATAATAATAATAACTGCAAAGGTATATATGCCTGATTTTTAGATATTTCCAAGTTTCTATTTAATAATACAAAAATTAAATTTTTTATTGACACTTAAGTTTATTTTACTACATTTCCGTTTTCATACTTTTTCAAGTAAAATCTTATTTTGAGAATTATTTTTTAAATTTCTCTTATTTAATAATATTTCGATGGAACAATTTTCAAATTATAAATGTTTTATACCTTAGACCATTGGTGGTTGGGGTATTATGTGTTTGTGCAAATATTGTAACGTAGAGGAAAAAACTTCATACACCCACCTTACCGTTCGACTCAGAATCACTTTCTGAGTTGATTTAACCATGTCCGTCCGTCCGCCTAGTCAATTGTCTAGCTGGCTTGTGTACCAAACACAGATCGCAATTTTAAAGATTTGATGAAGCTTAGCACATACGATTTCTTTGGCACAAGAACGAAGCCTATTTAATTTGTTCATAATTGGCCCATTATTTTACCTAGCCCCCCCCCTTCAAATGTTTTTCTGGAATTGAGTTTGAACACTCATAAAAGCCTTAGAAATATAAATATTTTAATAAAGTTTACTAGAATTAATTTTTATGTATGTCTAAATCCATACGCTGAGTTGGAAAAAGATCGGTGTATAATTGGCCATAGCTCCCATTTGAACCTATCTTCCGAAAATCACTTGAAAGGGCTTATATTCCATAAAAACGTTAGTATTTATCAGAATACTAACGTTTTTATAAGAATAAATGATAGTGCAACGTTTTATGAAGATTGGTCCATAATTTGTCATTAGTTCCATAAAGACCTATTTCGGGAATCACACAAAAGTGCATAAGTACATGTGAATCTAAGTAATACAAGTATAGGTATTTTTTGAAAAAACATAAACAATGGTGTTGGGTATCATAATTTTTTTTTTTTTTAAATTTGGTATATTTGTTAAAGAAATCTTTGGTTTTGGATAATATATGGTTTTTAATAATTAATTTTTGATTTCTAATGGGTGCTATTTTAATAATAGTAATAAGCATTAGTACTTTTTTTCACTATTTCTTTGTCTACTTATTACTTTTTGTATATCATTGTTTTTCTGGCTAATTCTGACCAAAAACCTGTAAATTTGACAAATATTAAATCGAAGTCATTATTTACTACTTTGAAAACTTTTTATTTTAATGAAAATTTATTGACTGAGAGTGGATATAATTTAAGAAAATTTGTTTTTATTGTTCCTTTCTAATAATTGGCACCTTTTATTAAATTCATAATATTTCACCAATTATGAACACTGGTTTCCAGTTTCAATAATTTTTAAAGTAATTTGGTAGTTCATTTAAACTATATTGTTTGAAAATTGATAAAATTTAAGAAGATTATTATTGTAAATTGGTGCCTTTACTGAAAGGGTTTACTTTATAAATTTGTACTTTTTTGAAAAGTTTTTAAGTTCTATTCATTGCACTCATTTTTGAATAAAAAAAATCCGCAACATGATGAAATTTTATCATTCTCAATAGCAAAATATTGATGAACATTTTTAAATTTTATATAAATGATACCTTTACTAAAGGATATAGAAACAATTACTTAAGATTTTGTGCAGTCGCATTCAAATCTTGATGTAGTATTGAAAGATTTTAATTATATACTAAATCTATGTTATCAGTTTATTTGTTATATGTACATATATGTGTAACACATTGTCATTTTATTTATTAAAAGCAGATGTTAACCTAATATTTTTTTCTTGAACGTCAACAAAATTTGACAATTTTTTTTTTTTTTTTCCTATTTAAGCCTTTTTGTTAGATTATTATCTTAACCTCTTTTTTTCATAATATTTATAAAATCTTTAATTTAATTTCACATAAATACACATCAAGCAAAAAAATGTAATAAATACAGGAAAAAAAAACCTAAATAAAAAATATGGAATAACCAACCCACACTCACAATGTTCAATTGTTATTTAGAAAGATGTATGAGATGGTGTTGTATTACTGGGGTAATAATAGATAGACAGACAGCTTTAGCTCTAACAGGAACACAAGTAAAAAAAAAATAATAATAAAATAAAAAATAACAACAAATATCACACACAACAAACTCTATTAAATCTCAACAAAATCAGTAAATAATAAAAAAATAAAAAAAAATCAACCAGACCCAGTAACACAAAAATAAAAAACATATTATGGTTAGATTTTTGAAAGTTACCATAAGTGTGAGTATTTAAGCCAAGCAGTAGCTTAAATTTTGCACCCACTTACAAAATAACTGATATAGAAAAAAAAATATATATGTTTTTTTTTNNTACAAAATATATTGATATAGAAAAAAATATATATGTTTTTTTTTTTTTTTTTGCTTTTTATCTGGGTATAAAAATATATTTCTAACATAAACCGTTAGTTTATTATTTAAAAGCTACAAAATAATTGTCATTTATAATGTCATTTTAGAAAAATGTTTCTTTTTTTTTAATGTTTATGGTTGGGCTGTGTAGATCAAGATCAAAATTTAGTTTTATGGATTTTTGTACTTTAAGTTTTGTCAGATAAATATTAATGTTTCCTTTTTTTTAGTTTTTAAGGCATTTTTGAAATATTTTCTCATGACCAAAAACAAAAAAATTTTGCAAAATTAATAATAAATTAATATTTTAGAAAATCAAATTCAATTTAAATAAATATCCTTATCAAAAAGAAGAAGGTAATTTTTTGCCAATAATTTTTTTTTTTTCATTTAAAATGTATTTATATGCCCGTATGATCTACTCTACAACTACCTTATTTTATTATTATTTTTTTTAAGGTAACCACCTCCTTCTATGCCACAACCATTTCCATCAATACATCATCACAGTTTTTTTTTTATTACATTTTGTTCTTCCTTCTTTATTTTATTATAAGGTTTTTTTGTAGCAAAAATAATATTAAAAAAAACTTTTCTCCTCATCATCATCATCAAACATGTGTATTTTTCTGGTTTATATGTAATATAGTTTCTTGATGATTGTTGCTATAGTTGCTTTTGTTGTTGTTGTTGTTTTTGCAGTGCATTCTATAATTACAGCGATTTAATTTTCTGATTAGTTTTTACAAGTTGTAACCAAACATGTACGACAACCCCATTCTTTATTACTTTTAAACAATCTTTTTAGTTGCACTCACACTAGTACATTTATATATATATACATACATATATATTCGTGTGTATGTATGTGATGGCGTATAAGTAATTTGGTAAAGAATGTGCACTCACTCTCATTTATAGAGATAGATTCATGTGTACATATCTACTTATGTAGAAATGTAAGTTTTATAGAACTGCTTACATAGGATTTTTGTTTTGTGTATGTGTGTTTATTGCGTGTTTTTTACGATAGTAAACTGAAAAGTTTTTGTTTAGTAGTAACTTCAAAAAAATAAAGTAAGAATATTTTTATTCTTTAGGGGGTACTTTTGACAACTTCTAAAGTATCCTTAAAGAAGTTTGCAATTTTAAATTTCGTTTCTAGCGCTATTTGGCGGTACTTAGGTAGAGTTGGTGGAGTTTATTTAGACAACAGAATAATGGAATATATATTCTCTATGACGCTAAACACCTTTTCAGCATTTATTTTATTTGATTCAGTTAAGGTTTCGTTTAAAACAAAACATGGGTTTCATCTTGTTCTGTGCGCAAGTATTTGGCATTTAGGCCAAGTTAGAGCTTCAAGATAATGTAGTAAACGCTGTTACAATAAAGTAGCAGATCGACATCTGGTTCGAAGGACCAAACTGCCGCCAAGCAGTCTCTGCTTAATTTGGTTGAGTTGTGTTTCTGTAAAAGACTTAAGAGGACAATCTTAAAATAATTTAAATTAGTATTCTGAAGTGAATATTTGGAGGAAAACTCATCAAAAATATTCGTATTTGGCTTCTTTTCAACTTACATTAAAGTTGATGTCCTAAAAAATAATTATGTAGGGGAATCTATGTAAAATGATTGAGGTATGTGCTGCTGAAAGAAAACGACATAATTTCCTGAAATATCGTGTATCATGTTCTGATCTGCAGCTTAATTGACAAAAACATATCTAAAATTTTTAATTAATATTGTAGCTTTTGAATATGTAGTACAGTAACTATTGTTAAATAAAAATTTATAAACTTCAATATGCTGTTTGTATATTTAATTAAATATATATTTTAGAGAAAATTTATATTACTGTAATTGGAAAATTTAGAATTTTTTACGAAATTTCGTATTTATGCTGAAAATTTGATTTGTTGCTGAAATTTATGATTTTTGGTCAAATTTAAAGATTCTGGTGTTTAAATTTTAAGTGAAACTTTTATTATTATTATTTTTTTTTTTTTTGTAAAAATTTAAATTTTGGGTGAAATTAAACATTTTTAACAATATTACGGAATTTTGGTAAAATTTTTAATTTTTGGTGAAATTGATTACTATTTTTTTTAATGTTTGAAATATTTGGTGAGTTTCCGAATTTATTTTGTATTTCAGCGTTATAAGAACTACTGCAGAATATTGATTAATATCCAGTGAAGTACACTCAGGAAAAAACATGGTCACACCATGATCACCACAACTATTCAGTGATTGTACAGCTGTTTCTCTTTGATTTGAATAATACCATATTCATGATAGCAATGTTTACGATTCCGTTTTATCACTCAATGATTACACATAATCAAAATTTTAATATGGTTCACTGAATCATAATATACATTTCGACATTTTTATATGAAATCATTTCTACAAATAAAAAGTTAATTCTAAAACCATTCAGTTAATTTTACAATATTGTTTAATTCCACAACCATAAAACCAATATTTTTAGTCCAGTAGTTTGTTAGTTTATTAATTCTCATTTAGTTCAGATATGAATAAATATAAATTAATAAAGTTTGTTTTTTTTAGTACGATGAATATACCACATATTGTGGTACTAAGGAATATAAGTACGAAAATGAGATTATATATATGATGAAATTAGTTCATCTATATGATAAAATGGGATAATATATGTGATTAAATGTGAATATATGAAAAAATTGTATTATAAATATGATAAATTGGGATTGTTAATATGATAAAATTGGATTAAATATATGATAAAATGGAATTATATATATATGATATAATTTGTTTATATTTATGATAAGATGAGATTATTAAATGATAAAAACATGATAAAATTGAAGGCAATATTTAAGAAAAGGTTATAAACTTTACTAACAAAAATACTTATTGTAACCTGGAATCATATATTACAATCATAGTATGTTGCTCTTAGCTTATGGTCACCAGAGCCATATTTTTTCTCTGCGTGTAGTAATGTTACAATCAAATCTGATTTTATTTTATTGTTATTATTATTATTATTATTATTATTATTATTATTTTAATTTCAGGTTATAATTAAATAATTATGTTTATAATTAAATTAAAATTATTCAATTATGATAACTGACTGTAAAATACATAGTTCCCTAAAGTTAAGAATTTTGAAAATAGTAGTTTTGGAACCATAAAAGAGTTATTTACGCTTCTGAAATGACAATTTATTATAAAGAAATATTATAACGATTACAGACTTATTAGCATGGATCCTGCAAATATTTGCATTACTTATAAATTTCCGGGAGTTTGATATTATGTTGTATTTTGTTGTTTTTTACAATATAAATGTTAACATTTTAAAACCAACGCTTTCAAAAGCCTTTTAGGTCTATCCTTATATTTCTCTATGCTATGTCTCCCTTTCAATTGCTAAACATTAAGGTAATGAAAAATTAAATCATGTTAATTTTATTTTTATTTTTTTATTTTTTGCAGCCTTTGTATGTAGTTTCTTATTTTAAACTTGAAAATCGTGATTTAAATATTAAAAAGATAGATCGATTTTAATATAGAAAGTGTAATGTTTAAGATTTAACATAAGAAAATATAAATAAAGGAAAATAAATTAAATAAACAATAATAAAATTTTTTAGAAAATTTAATTTAAAAAAAAAGTTAATGAAAAAATATAAATTTTTTTATTCTTTATAACAAAAAAAGAATTTTAAACAAAATATTTTTAGAATCAAGCATAAATTAAAAGAAATCATTGCAGGCACTTTTGTTGTTGATCACTATTATTATTATTATTGTTATTATTATTATTATTATTATTATTATTATTATTATTACAATCATTATTATTATTAGTATTATTATTGTCATTATTATTATTGTTGATCACTATTATTATTATTATTTTTATTATTATTATTATTATTATTGTCATTATTATTGTCATTATTATTATTATTATTATTATTATTATTATTATTATTATTATT
>MINK01173111.1:0-15284 GCA_001735545.1 Phormia regina
ATATTTATGTATTTAGGTATTAAGCGGCTGGTATATAACATAATAAATACATACAGTGGCTCACAATTTATTTTATGTAGAACATATTTTCGTGTTTTATGGTCCATAACTAGGCATCCCCAGCAAAAACTTGGTAATGGCATATAGTTATAGATGTAGTTACTTTTCAATGACAAAGTTTAGAAACTGAAATTGTTGTCTTTGATAAAGTGTTTGTTGTTAAAAAAATATATATAATAAAAAATTATTTGACAAAATATTCAAAATAAATTTATAAATTATTATTATACTTCTTAAATTATGGTAAGTGTCAAAATATTATTGCAAAATAGTGAAAAATTGTTATTCCTCTTTTTATAATAAGCAAAAATTTATTCAATTCAGAGGAGTAAAGTGAAGAAGTGAACAGTTCAATAGCCAAAAAATTGCCAGGATTTATATATTTTCTAAAGTTGTTTTATTTAAAGGTAAGAAAATTTCATTAATTACATTCGGATAACACTAAAACTGGATTAAAATCTTGAACATTTTCAGTCTGGGACTGAGATGAAACTACTCCAAGCAAGAGTGGAACCATAATTGTGTTTACATGAGGCGCTGTCGGTTTCGGGAAACAGAGTGCAACTATGTTCAGGATTTTCTTTCACCTGTGGTACGGACTAAGAATAGGTGGAAGAGAACTGTTGGAAGGTTATGGTATGGTATTTATTTCAAACATTATTGTATGATTTCTATTTAATATATCTAATAAAATTAAAAAAAATCCAACTAATTCCTTTTGTTTTAACTAATCGCTTCAATAATATTTTAAATTCAATTAGTTACTGAACAATATAAATGTGAAATCATTAATAAATACATATATAAATCTTTATACATAATGTTGTTGGAGAAGTGATTCAACGAGAATTTAATGGAATTCAATTTATTGAAGTGTTTTGTGTCGTGTTTGTTTTAGTTAATGTTTGTAGATAAAAACTAGGCCAAATGAAAAAAATTAAGAAAGATTAAGAAAATGACATTTCTACAAGAAGTTTTATTCAAAAACGCTCGTTTTTATAAGAACCGAATCCAAAACTAATTAAATTTTGATAACTATTACTTATTACACTTATAAATTAATAATGAGTTTTCATTATTTCTGTCATTACTTTGAGAGGTGAAATAAGGTGTTAATTTCTATTACCTTTTAAATTTTAGTTTTAAAAACTTTTTTTGTTGTTCATTTGTAATAAAATGTTTTATTTTTTTTATAGGAATGATTTCAATTCTTTCTTTATATATTTTTATACTGTGATCCAATATATAATAAAAAAATCTCAACAATTTTCGTTCTCTTTTTACTTTATCATTTTTTCTAGCATCTTATTAGAAACAGTTTTTACTTTGAATATATAAAGGTCAACTTTTGTTAACTTTTAAGCAGATAGAGTATTTTATCTTAAAATTCTCAGTTTGTATTTAAAGAAAATAAGATATCGATGTTCCAATTTCTATTAAATATTTAATTAATTCCTAGATACTGTTTCCCAAAACTTTCATTATTCTTTTTAAAAATTTTCGGTTTTGTTTTTTTCATATTTCAGTCAAAGAAATGAAAATTTGGCATCAGAAGAAAAGCCCTTGGGAAACGCATATAATTTTATTTGAGTTGTGAACATTGATACTTTTTATTTGGGGGCACTCTAATGTACATATATATTTTTATCCTAAAATATTACTCCTTAAAATAATTAAACATTTTTACACGAAAAAAAATTAGTACGAAATATTTATTTTACCCCATCACTACATTTGTCAAAATAACAAAAATTAAACTTTTAAATTAGTTTTTTTTTCCTTTTTTTTTGCGCCATAAATATGTACATCTGGTGTTAAGAGGGTTGTTTTCTCCTTGTTTTTTCCTTTTTGGCCCAACAAAACATTGTTAGTATCGTGTGTCTACATTGTTGCTTCAAAAGTATTGACACAATGGAAATTTCCTGATATGTTTGTCTTTGAAACGTCCTTGACTCTACACATGTTTTAAGTAAAATTGATGCCACATGATGCATGTATGTAACTGTATCAAATTTTATATAAATTACAATTGCATTTTGACTGACTGACTGACTGACTCGCTGACTGATATATGATTAAAGATATTTCTATGCAGTTTGTATTTGGTGCATTCACATTATTATAATTTAAAATAACAGTAATAATGTCAATACAAACAAAATGTCTGAGAATAAATGAGATTCGTCCCATACACTCTCTTTCTCGTCCTACTCGATATATTATTTTATTATTAGTATTTGGTATGAAAACAAAGTTTTTTTTTCATTTTTTATTTTGTTTACGAATGTTTGTACGAATAAATGATTGCATGATGATTGTATGAGCAGTTAAATAAAGCTTCCGTTTGAATAACAACAAAGCAAAAATAAATAAAACAAAGCAAAAACTTAAACGAAATAAAAATAAACAGAGAGAAATCTACATACATTTATACATAGCGATGTATGTATGTATAGTTTTATATTATTTTTTTTTTTTTCTTTGTTCAAACCAATAACAACTTTGTATAAAGAGGTTTGTTATTGAATATGACAACAACGAAACACTCATACACTCCAAAAATCTAGAATATAGTATATGTGTATATTCTACATAGAACCCTGTAGTTCTGGTAGTTTTCAAGTTATTAATATTTATAGATATTCGTTTGAACTTTATATTGTAACTACCCCAATATGCGGATCATATGAATTACCTTGACAGATGTTTTATCTGGCGTTTGTACAAATCCCATTAATTGATCAAAAATAATCTAAATTAACACTGGATGTAAAGTTGTCTTATAGAAGACTACCAACCAATTTGGACCTATTGTGTCCAATTATGGGGAATGACAAGTAACAAAAACATTCACAAGTATCTCTAGAAGTAATTGAAAATATTCGTAGAATATATAATTCAAAACTAAAACTTTTATAATTTTATAATCGCAAAATGGATTGGGAATTAAAAAAAGGACATATAAATTATAAGTATACAATTTTTGCAAAAATGTTTTATGTGACAAATCGATAAATAAACTTATGACGAAATATTTAAATTAGTAATATACCTCTGCAATTTTGGGCATATGGTATTGTAAACAATAATTGTATTGAAGGCTGGTATTAAAGGTAAAAATCAATGGATATTAATTGAATAAATGCGAGTAGGAGGAGAATGGATCACATTCGTCACATGAACCAATGCTACAGTTATTTGTTATCTTTCATTAAATATAGAAGGACATAATAAATATTGACCTAATTGCAGGTGATTTTAATATCAAATTTAAATGCAAACATCTAAAATAAGTTTAAAAATTCATAAAATTGAGCTTCCCTCATTTATTTACCTTGTTCTATATGTATGTTTCTTATAACTACATAAATACATAAACATGAATATATTTAAAAAACCTTGTTTATTTATCAAACTGTCTGTTATAACAAAAGAAAAAATAAAACAATAGAAAATACAGCAAATCCTTTTTTATAATTCATCTTATTTGTAAATCATATTGTAGCATGCCTTTGTTAAATGACAAACTCTTATCAAAAGGGTATTAATAATATGAGGTGTTATTATGGAATCAAATCTTAAATATTTAAACAAAAAATACTACTTGACTTTAAAAAGAAACCTCAGAAGAAGGAGGTTAAAGCATTGTCTGATGTGCTGAGTTTTTATTTACATTTTAGTGAAAAATACTGAAACAAAAATCACCTTTACGGAACCTTATGTAGTTTTTTTACAATTATTAATTTCAATAACAGTACAGTTATGAAACCACAATATCAGACAAAAATTCCTTGTCTTTATTAAAAAGTAAAAAAAAAATCTGTTGAAAACAGTTCCATCATTTAATAAGTAAATAAAAGCAAGAAAAAAAATAAAATAGCACAACAATTGTTTTTTCAAGAATTATAAAACGTGTTGCAATGTATTCACCTTTATTTAAACTATTTTCATTTATTTGTTTAGCTCTTGAAGTAATGCAGGTGATAAAACTGAAAACAAACTCATATCAATTTAAATGATAAGTTGCTTTTTTTTCATTATATTTTTCAAATAAAAACAAAACATTAATAAAGTTTAATATTGACTGCAATAAAAATAAAAATAAAAAAAACAATATTAATCACTAAATATTAAGTAATATTTAATTTATATGTACTATAAATGTTTCAAAATGATTTTTAAAGTAATTAAGTATTATTATAATATACTCTACAATATGAGATATACAGTAATATTAAATAATAATAATAATAATTGTAAAAATAAATTAGTAATTTGCAATTTGTTACCGAGTGCAATTAATACATGTAAACAAAAATTTTAAGCGTTCATTGTATTATAGACATATTTGTTTATATTAAAATAATAAAGTACTTCAACCCTGATTCTTATAAAAAAAAAATATATATATATTACACTAGTCGTCTTAAAAATCTAGATGAAATTTAACGTGCTTAAAAAGTGTTTATTTTCAGGTCTTCACACTAGTATAAATGAAAAAATATATTTATTTTTTTCACCACTAATTTTAGAATAATTAATAATTGAATGGATAGAAAAAAGAAAAAGTAGGTTACGATAACTTCAAAATAATTTTAACGGGCATTTTTAAAGTTTTGATTATCCAAATTAAACAAACTGCTCTAGTATTATATTAGTGTGATCGCCCAATAAGGAAATTGTTTATATTACCCAGCAACAAAAATTATAATCGTTATTTACAAACGACTCATAGCTATTTTTAACATCATTAATAAACATCTGCATTAAAAGTACTTCCATAATGTAATTTTATTTAACCTTTTAACATTACATTTTAGTACAATAAGTCAAAGTAAAAGTCCGTTTTCGAACTAAAAATCAAATAGTGATAACATAATGTTTTCCAGATTTCTGTGGAATGCGGGAATTTTCGATTTGTATTTAATTCAATTAGTAATTATTTAAATAAATGGTTATGGACCTTTACACAAAATTGGAAATTGGAAGCTATGCAGGTGTATTTTTAATTTCTACATTAATATCATTTCTTAAATCAGATATTTCACAATTTTAAAGAACTATTTTTTATTACATCCTATATGTAAAACATTCTGAGTTATGAAAACTTTTTAAAAAAGCATCAAATTGTTGCATTTTAAATAGCATCTGAAACGAATATTATATCAGATCAAAAGTTGTCAAAAATGCAAAATATCCCATCAATAACATGCTCA
The DNA here is from genome assembly GCA_001735545.1 of Phormia regina. Lineage (NCBI taxonomy): Eukaryota > Metazoa > Arthropoda > Insecta > Diptera > Calliphoridae > Phormia > Phormia regina. The sequence continues at coordinate 5,277 of MINK01173111.1, forward strand.
TGTTAAATTCATCGGTTTTTCACCTGAATTGAAGTTAAACTGGTTACTAGTTAACCACAATTATGATGATTTTATAACATATTTTTCCTCATAGGTTTTTCACCTGAATTGAAGTGAAACTGGTTACTAGTGGTGATTTTATAACATATTTTTCCTCACTTTTTTTTTTTTTGCTGGGTAGTTAAGCCCATAAAAATTTAGAACATCATAGAAAAAACTTAAAAACATATTCTTATAGAGGAAAAGATATATCTTTTAGCCGACCAGTGTTATCAGTTGCTCAATTTTTCATGGTGAAATTAGGAAACGAATAATTAATATTGTTGGTATCATGTTTAAGTAATTTATATATCAAATTAAAAATATTTACATATTTATACATAAAAATATATAAATATATATTAAACAATTAAGTTTAAAATATATAAAGAAAAATGGAAAATGATGTTGAACCTTGATATAAATTAAAGATAAAAAACATATATGTACATTAAGGTGATTCACTCCTTATGGAAACAAAAAAGTGATTTTGATACGATTCTAAAAATTTACCTTGATATGTTTTGTAAGGTTCCTCAAAATATTTCGGTTCTACTACTGCCCATTTTTTAGCTGGACTTTCTACTAGTGTAGGCTATAACTAATGAACATCATTACCTTATCAAATTTATGCCAGTTTTTAAATTCAATTAAATTACTTAAAAAAGTATTTACTATTTATCATATTGTTGCTTGCTTTATTGGAAGACTAACAGACAGACTGAGACACTGAGTTTGTCAAATAGAATGATACAGCAGAAAAGACATACATATAAAGTGGCATATAATATTTTAAAGTATATAAGTACTAATATTTGGAACACCTTATAAAATTATTCCATGTACAAATTTTTCATCATTTAACTGCTTTCTACTATGACATAAAGTAGGGTAAATGTTTTATATAAGAACTTTTTTCACTTTCATAATTTTTATAAAATAACAAAATTTACAAGTATTTACAACTTATAAACAAATCTTGTAATCAACAATAGCAAAAAAAGCTATATTTTAATTTATATAATAAAGACGTAGTAAATAAAAATGATTAACTTTAATAATAGAAAAGTAAAAAAAAAAATTGTTTAAACACTTACCAAAATCCATAAATTGTTTTATAGAGAGCGGTGATGGATTAAATTGTGAGTAAATGTCAAGCATTTTCGGGATGTTGGAGTAACGCACTGGAAACAACCGCATCTTGATGTTTTTTCGTTTTGTATTTATATGGTTATTTAAAATTGAAATCAATGATTCAACCTTAATGTAGGTTGGTTTGGTTGGTGGTGGTGGCTATGGTGTTGTCTGGCTGTTTGTGCAAAATGTATTAAAATTTAAACAGTTTGTAAAAAAAAATATTGTTAGAAAAAAAACTTTGTACAGTTTTTTTTATTAAATTTTGTATTTTTATATTATTTTTTAATTATTATTTGCTTTTATTTTCTCCAGTTAACAAAAACTAAAAAAATATACTATAAATATTAAAAATAAAAACAAACTCTTATAGGCAGTCGTCAGACGTCTATACACTTTAACCGACCGTTTGATTCTATGAGCGATGAGGTATATAAACGACCTTCTTATTAAACGTTTTTTGTTCTATAGTAGAGATTTTGTTCATACATATAGATTTTGTATTTTATATTTTTCGTATTTTTTTTCTGGCATATAATAGAATCTTCTTTATGATTTTATATTAGTATTTAATGAATTGTAGGGGAATATTTATTTCCAATTGCTTGTCCCGGTGTTAGGATTTTGAGAATGTAGTAACAGTTTAATTTTGAGAACACTTAATTAAATATACATATACTATGCGTTTTTTTTATAAAATTAACAGCAGCTGTTTATTAAAATGCTTAATTCATCTTTTATTTTAACAATTTGGAAAATATTTTTTATTTAATTCAAAACTATTTCACTTTAAAATAAGTAAAAAGCTATATAATTGGCTGTCATTAACACTTTAACAGTTACAATAAATAATAAATAAAAATAAGCAATTTGTTCTAACGCTTGTAAAAAAAAAAATTTTTACTTTTTTTTTTGCGTTTACCACAAATATTTGTTTTTCTATCTAATCGCAATCATTAAAAAATTCTCTTTTATTGTAGAAAAATAATGACATTTACTCTCTCTCTATTTCGTTCGTGCTTTTTTCCCAAAAGCACATTTATTTGCTTTACCCTTATTATTAAGGGGGTAAGTTGGGGCGTCGATTTTTTTGTTTTTTTACACAAAATATTGTTTTATTATTTTACTTATGCGTATATTCCTCTGGTGATTTTGATGTTCTTATCGAAACTGTTTAATTCAAACTTTAGATTTCATGTATATTTGTAGAGAACGACTAAATAATGATATCATTAGTCCCAGACTTACAAATTGCTTTACTAAAAACGAATTAATTCTGTTTTTGTTCCATAACAATCGAGTGTTTGTTAGTGGTTGGCGTCAGAGACCTGAGTCGAACGATTTTAGCGGCGGCGGCTTATCTAAAAATTATCAGCGGCGGCTCAAAATCGACTGTTAGCCGGCTGAACGGTGAACGTAACATATTTTTATTTCCTAGTTTTCGCATCGTTTTATGGAGCACATTGGCTCAGAATTGTGCGTCCATGTCACTTTAAATATAAGGGGATCCGAAGACCGTTTGTATGAACATAATTTATAAGTATTTTCTAAAAACTTTATTGCATAAAATTTTGTATTAATTGTACATCTGCAGTGATTCCATTTCAAAACGGACAGCAATCGGATTTGACATACATATGTATGTATATTATAGTTCTGTGCAAGTATTGTATAAAAAGAATTTGTAATAAATTATATAAAAAAATTAAACTAATTAAAAAAGAATTAAGGACAATTAAATTACACATTCCATTCTTAAGAATACAAATAGAATTTTCACAAGAAATTTTTCACTAAATATCACAAAAAATCAAATTTCTCACTAAAAAAAGTAATTTTTTACTAAAACCTTATTTTTCGCTAAAAAAATATATATATAATTTTTCACTAAAAACCTATTTTTTTTACCAAAAAACTAATTTTTCACTATTTTTTTTTTTTGCTAAATTATGATTATTCACCAAAATTGAAAACAAATCAAATATTAAGTGCAAGTTTTTCCAAAACTACCTTATAAGTAAGCTACCGATGACCAATTGTGGGCCTATCTTGGTACTCGCATAAAAACTACATAACTGAAATAAATGTATAACAATTTCCTGGTATATTTGCTTAATTATGAACCGCATATGCAAGGTCATGCAATGGACCTTGCATAACCAATTACCAAAATAGTCACTCTTTCGAAAATTAGATCAAATTATCTTTAAAATTAAAACATGTTCTTTGTGCCCAAGTTTAACATACACAGACATGCTAGCAGTGCAATCAGGCAGTATGTACCCACAACCAAGGTATTCGAAAGTGATATCCATATTGAATTTTGTACGAAGCTTTCTCGTGCAAAACTCTCGAAAACGATATGCAAATCGTATCCGTGTGTAAAATATTTGTCACGGATCTCACATTGTATCATCAAACTGCTAGCACGGTTTTGAAATCAAAATCTTACATTTCCACTACAAACAGTACCAGAAATGGTTCATTGGACCGGCAGATTGTAGCAATATTATAAGCTGTCTTTTCGAAGGAATTAATAAGACTTCTTATTTGACAATTATACGAATACAAAGTGGGATATTTTTGAACACATACAGCCGTATTCACAAAAAAAATGTATGTTTGATAAAGGATTACTAACTTTTTGTATGTAAATTTCCATAAGAAAAAATAGTAAACCTTTATCAAGCATATATATTTTTTTTGTAAATACGGCTGATAATCTTCAAACAAAAAAGTTCTAACAGCTAGGGGTTCAAAAATCTTCAAATTGTATTTAAAAATGTACATTGAAGGAAATTTGAAACCGCAGACGGCCCGATTCAGCCGACTTAAAGCCAGTCGGCGCAGATCTCTGGTTGGCGTACGTGATAATGGAATTTGTTTTTTTATTTTTCTCATTATTCTCTCTCGTTTTATGACGTTTTGCTTTAATTTTTTAACATATGATTTTGGTTTTTTCTCAGTATTGGTATTTGAACAACTTACAGATAAATTCTAGCGATTTTAAACATTATTAAATCTTTACACTACTTTAATTATTAAAAAAAATATTTACAACATTGTTAGTAACGGAATTTGTATTATCCCATTTATAGCTGCATATCTGGACTACACCATTTGTACAATTTAAAATCAGGGTTTTCACTTCAGTTTCAGAAAAGAGCAATTAAAATTGAGATTTTTTATTTCAAATTTTTAAAAAATCACTTTCAGTCAGAAAAAAACAACTGAAATTTTTCATATAATTTTTGAGAACTGGTAAATTGAATATAATACTTTTCATTTAAAATTGAGAAAAGATTACTTGAAAATTTACAATTTTAGAAATAACAAGTTAAATTAATTAAATTAAATTAATAATTTAAAAGCAGATTTTTCAGAAAAATATAATTATAATGGAAAATAAATAAATAAATGAAATTTTACAGCCGTAATCGCAAAAAATAATGTATTTTTGATAAAGGTTTATCAACTTTTTGTATGTAAATTTAGTATGTAAACCGTTATGTTAGTAAACCGTTATCAAGCATAAATTTTTTAATATGGCTGTAAAACATCAACTGAAATTATATGTACATATAGAGTGAGATTTGCACTCCAGATGGATTTGGAGCAAACTTTAAGTCGGGGTTCACACACAACAATATTCTAAACTCTCCTACAAATGTGGTGGGTGTCATGTGGGCCCTCACCACATGCTGTGCATATGTTGGGGACGGCACGGTCTATGCGAGACCAGTAGGCATTGAGCCTGTTGCTCCATCCCGCTGCAGATTCTTCTCGTTATCTGCAATAGGCGGTGGGCGGCCTCCCAAAACGACATTCAAGCCGTAACTTGCAACCGCGGAATCGATGGCGTCTCTGTCCTTAAGGCTGCACTTTGACAGCTTTGTAAATTATTCCACTGGGTATCACTCAACGAAGGAGACCACACTGGAGCAGCATAATTAACTACTGACCGGCCAATCGTTTTGTATGTAGCTAACAAGGTTTCTTTGTCCATACCCAAGGTAAAAAGGGTATCAAAGGTGACCCCCAGGATTTTTGGGTGGTTCACTGTCGGAATTTGAGCTCCATCGACAAAGATGCCAAGCTCGAGTTTTACCTCCTTGGTCCAGGTGGTGAAGAGTGTTGCTGAAGAAGAGCTTGAAGTGTTTTCGCTACTGGTGGTAGGAAGGATATCGGCCTTTACGATGATCCCTCACTCGCGATTTTCCCGGGTTTTAAAATTTGGATCACTCGACCCATTTTCCAGGCATCGGGTATATTTAAGCTCCTGAGGGACAGGTTATAAACCCAACTCAGCTACTCGACTCCCCGTTCACCAAGGTGTTTGGCTTCTGCAACTTCCGCTTGTGTAATGTGTTATGGCGTGTCCGTGGCTTGAAGATTGTGGAGTTTGCGAACAATGATTCTTTTCACCTTGTCTCTCTCAGAGTGCTCAATAAATGTCCGGCAAAAAGCGAGCGCGCATCCCTTAGGGTCGGATATGATGTTATCTGCAAATTTAATCGCGACCCTATCAACCGGTCGCGGATCTCATCACGTTCGTCCGCTAATGCTGCTGCTTCTGCTGGGAAATGTGGACGCACTACGAGTATTCTATCAGCTGGAATGAAGCGAGCTGCTGCTGTTGTGATGGTTTCGCGGAACTTCCTCTCAGCGTCATAAACGTTGGAGGGAACCCATATATCACTGTAGTGGCGTTCGGTGAATTCTCTGAAGCCGTGCTAGTCTGCTTTTGTTTGGTATATATATGTACTGCGTTCAGATGGAATCGTTGGGTCGATCCAGAGTGATGATAATGGGTAAATGATTTGATCCTAGAGAAACTACTGCTCGCCAGGTTGCGCAGTTGATCAGACCAGGACTCGCTATTGATATGTCGGCGAGCTAGCGCAATTAACCAAAACCCTCATCATCGTTAAGTGTGTAGAAGGTGGACTCGTCGATTTATTCCGCCAATGCTCCACCTCTCTGGTCTTCCCCTAAATTAGAGTGCCAGAGTTGATGGAAAGCATTAAAGTCCCCAAGAACCAGACGCATTTCTAAAAGGGTTCTGATATCGGAACGGTAGCATGTAGGACAGCTGGCTACGACCGGAACATAGACATTATAGAGCTCTAGCTCCGTATCCCCCGACTTGACTGCAATACCTTGAACTTCAAGGTATTGATCTCTAACTTCAAGATCGGGAGAAAGAGCCCTATACTGCACGGTGTTGTGGATAACGAAGGCGATGCCTCCACCGTTGCCTCTGGTGCGGTCTTTTCGGAGGACATTGTAACCATTACAGGTTTGCAGACTGGAGTTGTTCGTCAGTTTTGTCTCCTGGGCCGCGGTGACCACGATTTTGTGTTGTTCCATAAATGGGGTTATCTCAACTATTTTCCTTTGAAGGCCATTGCAGTTAAACTGCAAGATGGATATCACCCCAGGTGTTCGGACTTCGGACACCGGCAATCATCGGTGTGAGCGGCGACTGTTGTTGGTGTTGCTGCTGCAGGTGTTGTAGATGCTGCTGTTGTGGTTGCGATTGCGGTGGGGATGGTGGTGGAGTGGCGTACGATGATGATGACGATGACGCCGATGAATTACGCTGCCTTTGGCAGCAAGAGGCAACATAATTTTCCGACCATTCCCTTTCATTGTTAAGTCCGGAACAGTTCCTGAGGTGACACCAGCCCAAACAAGAGTTGCACCTTAATTGGGTTGACATGTGGTGCAGTCGATCCTGGCAGACAGTGCAGAACCATGGTTCGGGATTTACTTCAACTGCGGCACGGACCAAAAGAATGCGGAGCAGTACTGCCGGAAGGTGCTGCTGAGATGATAGCTCTGAATATGATATCGTTATTCTATAAAATTGCGATATCATTTTCGGTTTTGTAATTTTCAAAATTAACGATTTTTTTTTTTTTAATTTTGATATCATAATCAACGTTTTCGTTTTCATATCGTTCTGTGGTTTATCGAGGAATGTATTTGGTGTTAATACTTTATATTAAATATAATCTCTAATTTGTCTGGTTCAACTATGGATTTGCTTCTGAAACTGTTACCAAATTGGAGGAATTTGTTTTTTTAAGTAATCAAATCAGTTAAATTAAGCTTCAAATTTTGTTGATTTTATTTTTTTTTTCTATCTCGAAGTAGCTAAGGCATGACCACAAAAAAAAAAATAACCCAAAATCCCAAGTCTTGCTTAAGGATTTCTTGTATGTGAAATACAAATTGTAACCTCATTAAAGCCTTTCCTGTGTAATCATTGTTTCAGTTTCATTCAAATATTAATCGTTCAATTTGTCTATACACTCACTCATTGTACAGCAGAGTATGATCAATGCTAAAAAAATAAACGAATAGAATGATTTTATAATTTTGAACGTTGTGAACGAAACAATAAAATAAACGATTATGCCAAGATCTAGTTCTGATCAATTAATTCCTCTGTGACCATTACAACGAAGTCATCAAAAGGCCTCCTTTGAGAATATAAATACAGCATTTATATTCTCCATCAAAACTATATTACTAAATTGCTAAAAAAAACTACAACATATAACATTTATTTAATGTTTTTATTTTATTAAACGCCTTTAAAAATTTAGTTTTATTTTTTACTTTATTTTTTTTATGCTTAAATCATTACCAAATCTCTTAGGTCCAATTTTGGTTTTTGTATACCAGTCTTTTTTTATAATTTCCACATTCAATTATTTAACCAATATTTTTTTTGTATTATTTAAAAATACATGTTAAATTTCATTTAGAAAAAAAAAATAATAATAAATATTATTTGAATGTAAACAAATATGTTATTTTTTTAAACATCAATAAATAAAAATGTTTTTGTTTCTTTTTTTTTTTAACTTAAAATTACATTTAGATTTTTCTTTTTAAATGAATGATCATCTTTATATAGTTTATGTTGTTTTATGCATGGTATTATATATATATATATATATATTCATGTAGTAACGATTTATACATTTGAACATACATGTGTATATATTAATTTAGATAAAGTTGATTAATAAACATATTTAAAATTATTTTATTTATTTGAATGGATTAAATGGTCAATTGCGTAGTATGTATTTTATGAACTACATTATTATTTACGAAGAAAATTCATTTAGGAATCTAAAATATAACGCAAACAATACTATGGAGCCATTAGCGATTTTAATTTTTTGAAAATAAATAAATAATTAATCCAAATAGTTTTAAAATAAGGTTATGACCTATAGATTTGTATCTACATTTAATATCATAAAAAATTTAATGTTTACTAAAAAATTGGAAGGCGAATTATTCTGGGACAAGACTGTCTACTACTTTGAAAATTTGCTTTTAATATTTTTATAATTTTTGTGTTATTTTATAATTTATTGTAGTCATCACATTCCTTTATTTGTTATTAAAAATTCATTTAAAAATAGTATAACAAAAAAAATGTTTTTGAATTTATTTTATCATATATTTTGCAATGTTATAATAAACTTTAATATAAGTAACGAGTTAAAAATTTTCTTATCAACAAAAACCAATAAAATTGAAAAACAAACAATGTATAAAAAATAAGTAAATTTTTTAATAATAAAAAAAACTGTGCTACAACTTTTTAAATAAATAATTTTTGCAAAAAAGGTTGTGCACTTTCTTCTAAAAAGTAGAAGAGCGCAGAATAATTTTGTATTATTAGATGTTAATAGACGAAACCAAAGTTAAGGAATTGCAAGTGCATTTTTAAATATTTTACCTTTGTTTTGATTTTATATTTTTTTAAAAATTGCAACAGTGAATCAAATTGGGAAAAAAACATCAACGTGAATGACTTAATGGCTGCATAGGATTTATTCGTATATTTTATTTCTCATGAAAAGAACATTATATTATTGAGAACAGAGCTTCGAAAGAATGAATTATATTTAGAATTAATTCACGTATAAACTTAATTCAGCTTATAAAAATTTAGTTCAGCATTCTTTAAAATCATTCCTCAGAAAATAAAACCTAGACTTATTTCATTAGGCTTAACTTTGTATTGCATTAATTCCCTAGAGAATTAATTCCTTGAAGAATTAAAATTCAATTTGAATGATTCAACTTTTCCTTCATTCCATTCTTTTACAAAATGAATGAAAAATATATAGAATTAATTCGCTAAGAAATTAAATTCAACTGAATGATATATATTTTTTTCTTTCATTCCCTTCTACTACAAATTGAATGAGAATATATTTCTATAATTCTATTTTTATATATATTTTGAAAATAAGTATTAAAAAAAGTTGAAAATAATTGGTATTTTGCTAAAATCATTACCAAATCAACATGTTACTAAACAGCTAAACTCTGCAAAGAATAAAAGATGATTCTGTACAAATAAACTTTGTAAAGATGCTGAACTTTACAGTTAAAAAGAAAAATAATACTCGTAATACGTTCTCTGTAAGATTTAGGGATAAATCCTATGATTCAAGAATAACCTAAGTGGCATATAAATGGGATGAAATTTTAATATACGTTCAATACAGAAACTAAATAAACAGTACTCGATATTCTGATATCTAAAAAAAGCGCATGCCACGAAACATATTTGTAAACATAAAATATTGGCCTAATCATAACACACCGTTTTTACTATTACAAAAAAAAAAGAATTAAAAAATAAAACTTTCATTCAATCTAGTACAAATTGAATGGTTAACAATTTTATAATTCAATTTGTAATAGTTTGAATTTTAAACAAATTTGAATGAAATCGAGCATTTTCAAAGAATTAATTCACAAAGGAATTAATTCCATTTTATCAAAAGCTTTAGG
>MINK01173112.1:0-18053 GCA_001735545.1 Phormia regina
TTAACTTGTACCAATCGGCTTTAATGTCCATCCGTCCATCTGACTGTCTGTCCGTTCATGTAATCTTGTAATAAAAATCAGAATACGCAATAAATTAATGAAATTTGGCACACAGGTTGCTTATAGTCCAAGAACGAAGCCTACAAATAATTTTCCGGAAAAGGGGTTTAAAATCCAAAAATCCCTTAAATGTAGCAACATATAAGTTTAAATCTGTGTACCTAATTTCATTAAGATCGGTCCATAATTGACCATTGTATTGGTCCACAATTCCACAGGTGTAGCAAAAAAAGTTATTGTCTATATCTTTCTTTCTCGTTCTTATTGGGTTAATAGTTATTTCCAATAATAAATATGTTTAATAAATTTTAACTTGAAAATTATTGACAGAAAAAAAATGGGTTAATCGTTTTATTCGAACTATTCGAAAAGCGATTTCTCCAAAAAGTCGCATAATCGATCACCCTAGTATTCATTTCTAATGTTATTAATATTTTTTCGTTCTGTCTGAAATTTTATGTATTCGGAAAGACTTCCAATCATAAATGCTTATAGTGATTTTTATTGAAATCGGAGATGTTAAATCTGATTGCAATCCGTTTTGACATGGAATCACTCATTACTGGTTTTATTATTTTTTAATAGGGCTAGTTTTCAGTATAAAGAAAAAAATTCTAACAATGACAACCTTATGTAAAAAATCTTCTGCAGCTCTTTTTTCACCACTAAATATTTCCATCCTGTAACAATACAATGTGTAGTTTCATGACTTCTTCAGTTACCTTTTTGCTGGGATATATTATTAATTTCATTCTTATAGATTTTAATAAATTAAATTTAGTTTAATTATTCCTACCAATATGGTGTTAAATTGATGTCAATAAGATATCGTTTTCTATTAAAAATTTAATAAAAAGAATTAAATGAAATATTTATTTTTTATATAGGAATGTAAAATTTTATCATAAATATAAAAATTCATAAGTATTTTCCCTCTCTCTCTTTCATTTTCAGGGTCTCTGTGTCGCCACCTTCTTTTGTTTCTTTAATGGTGAAGTTATTGCCCAGGTGAAACGTAAATGGCGTACAACGTTTCTAAGTAATCGGCCGCGTGCAAATTCCTACACAGCCACTCAGGTCTCGGTAAGATTTTGTATATTGCGTATGTGTGCGTGTAAGTGTTGTAAATGTAGTTGCCACTTTTTTGTTTAAAGCTTTTTCTTTATTGTTTTTATTTTATTTTTTTTTTTACACTTGGATTTTGCTGTTCTTTTGTCTTTAATTTATGGACTATAAATGTTTATGGTGTTGTGTTTTTTTTTTTTTTTTTTTATTAAATGACAATCTGACTGTTGCATTTTCATCTTTCTATTATTATTATTCTTCTCCCTTTTGCAAATTCACAAATTATTTTCAACTAAAATTATACAAACGCATAAAATTGTACAAATTTATAAGTTCATAAAAGAAAAATTAACACTCGTTATGGTCTTATCTTATTGCAATCGAGACCACACATTGGAAAGTTAAAATGAATAATGTTGATTTTACGTATTATTGGAATTTTGCAGATGCTAATAAAGCTGTATAAATATGTATATAGATATGAATTATTTATTTAAAAATTAAATTAAATAATAATTGTGGCATAAGCAAAATGATCAAATTTATCGTAAATTCGTGTAGAAAGGGATATTTGTCACAACATTTTTGAAATTCCCGAAATGTCGCGATTATTTTAATTCTTTTCTTTATTAGTGTTCAAAAAGTATAAAGGGTTTTTAGTTATTTTTTTCCAAAAAATAATAAACAGTCTTTCCTTTGTTAGTGTAAAACGAAGCTTTAAAAAGAAAATTTTGCATAGTGTGACCTTTGACTGTAAATTTCTTATAAGGCGTAGACTTAGTGACTTTCATTGTTTGTATGAAATATATAAAATGGCTTTTCTATGAAATTTTTTTACTTGTATTGTGACATGTCCTTTTAAAGATGAAAATAAAAAAAAAAAAAAAAAAAAAAAAAAAAAAAAAAAAAAAAAAAAAAAAAAAAAAAACAAGTACATTGCAATAAAAATATAAAACTTAAAGAAAATTCATTTAAAACAATTCATATTTGACAGTGGTTCCAAAACATTTTTTTTAAATAATTCTGTACAAAGATAAGTGAATATTCGGTCGAACACTTTTTGGAAAATTATTTAAAATGAAAAGAAATTTAAACACATAAAAATAACTAGAAAAACTCTCACGTTTTTTGCATTGAAACGCCTAAAATTGAAATACGAGAAATATCTTTCAAATTTATTTTTATTTTTTATTTAAATTGTCACTGTGCCGTTGCAAGAAATGTCCGTTAGAAAATACTATTTGAAGAGTTACCTTACGTACGGAGGTATTTAATTAAATTAATCCTATGTAAATCCCAGCTTTGTACTTTGAGAATTTAATAAAAGACTTTAAAAATTCAAAATTTGTATACGGTCTGAGGAGAAATTTGACATCCCAGCTACTCCGGATTTAATTCAAACATATTTGTATTAAGATTTATTTTGAAAATATTAAAAATGTATACAGGAAATTCTACAAAATCGTTTACTTTTGATGTTCAAAAAATTGTCGAAAAGTTTTAAATAGCACGTCAAAAACCATTGGAATACAGATCTATTCGCGTGAATGACTTTTACTGAATAGCATCAATGTTATGGCGGTCAAGCCCGACCTTATGATTGCCTATGTGTACTAAAATTTGGGACCATTTGTGAACCTATACTTGTATAAAGTAAAAACTAAAAAATACTATTACAGAATATTACGTTGGTACTAAGATTCACATAAATTTATGAACTTTTTGGTGATTTCCAAAATTTGGTCTTATATGGGAGCTATTGTCAGTTATGGACTTATCTTCATGAAATTCTGCACTGTCAGTAATCATTATAAAAATGTTATTTGTGTCGGACATTGATATTATTAGCACATGTATGAGATTTATGCACGTTAAAGTGATTTTCGAATAATATATGGGAGCTATGGTAAATTATGGACACAAAACTTGTTTTCTCTGCGTTATAATATTTGTACCAACACATAGTACCCCAACCACCTATGGTGGTGTAAGGTATAATAACATATACTAGATTACCAACTTTGAAGAGCCATCTGCGATCTAGGAATCTATACTTCTGAATCAGCCTAGCTCAGCCCATGAAAATTTTTTGTAAGTTATCTTGAAATATTAAAAAAAACATTGTGGAACCACTGTGTGATGTAAATCATATTTTTCATGACACTTAAAGTTACAGTTAAATCATTATACATTTGTTCCAAATATTGTTGTGTCCTGGATCGAAACATCTCTATGTTTAGCCAAAATCTCTAAAAATCATTAGAAGAGAGTCAGTTATTCCTTAAAAATATATAATATAATTTTTTCTTGTAATATACATACATTATATGTTCACGTTAATATAATATATAGACAAATTTTTGCAATATTTTGTCACTCTTAGATTTCTACAAAGATTTCATCCATCTACATCCGGATTAATTGTTCCACAACCAATCAACAGCCTGTCGAAATGTATCCTTTATCATCATCTGAAAGTTAGCATTACTTTGTAAGTAGGTAGGTAAAATACGTTATAAAGAAAAATGTTGATTGGCCTAAACTAAAAGATTTTCAAAATCAGTCTATTTAATAAATTTAAAAAAAATCAAACGATTATTCTCCAAAAAAAGAAAATATATGGTCCTAATTCATTAAAATTTTGTTCAAAATTTGTATTACATTTACAAGACCACTACAATTTTGTATAATTTATTTAATTATAAAAGGTTTAAAAAGTCGATGTTGGACTTTTCCGTCCATGTATTCGGTTATTATCCTCAGGTTTACATTGAAACTTAATCGACATGATTTTACAAACACTTTCCTATTTAAAGTATAAAACTTATTGATCTACATTAATTTAGAAACATTTGAAGATTTTTGAACTTAACAATTTCATGAAATTTTGGAATTTTTCCCTGGAATTTTTCTGTCGTTATATCTTGCTATTTAAATAGTTTAGAAGATAAACTTCTATTAGATAATATTAAAGAATATGATAATATTTTGATAACACATAACTCGATATTTATTTTTGTGAAATAAGTCAATCTCTTTTTACAAATATACATATTAATAAAAAGATAAGTAATATCAGATTTACGAAAAAGGCTTTCATTAAAAATTGATATGGATAATATTATTTCTTTGAAACATTTTTTTGGTCAACATTTTTTAATTGTTCTTTTAGTGATTCCATGTCAAAACGGATAGCAACCTGATTTAACTTTTCCGATTTCAACGATGAAATTCGTTGCAAGCTATAAAGTTTGCAAATGTTTCCGAAAAGATAAAATTTAAGACCCATGTTTGTCTTTGGCCTGAAAATATGACATTTTAAAAAAACTAAAAAAGTTAAAAACTTAACATATTTAACTTCTAATAACTTCTTAAATATACATGAATAGATCTTTAATAACTGCATAGAGATATTACCTTTACAACGATATATACATAGTTTTTACATCAGAAAATCAAAGGTCAAATTTGGATATAAAATAAATAAAACTAATATATTTCAAAAACCAGTATTTTTGAAATTCTTAAAAAATTATATATTGTTGACATAACTTTTCTCCATATTAATATAAAAGTTGGAGCCTTATTTAGTTTAGAAGTTATGGACAAAAATAAAATAGCTATAGAAAATAAAAAGTTAATTTAAATGTAGTTTTAAAAACCAGGCATTACCTTAAAAATTATATATAGTAAGGTACATTATATCATAAGTTCAAAGGTCAAAATAAAACTTACAAGAAATAAACCATTATATCTCTAAAAATAATATTTTTAAAACGATAAAAATAGATATATATAATATAAACATAACTTTATGTTTGTGCCAAACTTCATGTTGGATACTCATTTAGATCAGAAGTTATAAAACAAAATATATACACAGAAAAAAGTCACCAATTAACAAATATATATGAAAGTAATTCATTCAATTATAAACTTGTTTAAATTTTGCATCTTTCACCAAAATGATTATATCAATTACTAAAAACTATAAAAAATACAAAACAGAAAAAAATTCCCTATTAATAAATTAATTAAATCAATCAAGTAGATGATTGAATGAATTAAAAATGTGTATAGGAAAAAAAATCATACCAAAATTTATTTTTTCTTGAACATATTTATTAAATTTTGATGCAAAATTAAACAACTGAGTTAATTGTTAAAAATACGGTAATATTTTTTTCTGTGTACTGAAATCAAATTTTGTATATAATTTTTTAATAAAAAAAAAAACAATTTCAAAATTATTTTTGTAATAATTTTTAAATTTTGTTTACAAAAAAAGTGATGTTTTTTTCTGTATTTTGGTTTATAACTCCTAAACCAATGGAGGCTCCAACTTGAAATTTGGCACAAATATAGAAAAGAGTTTTCTTGTCAACTTTAAAGTACCGTATTTTGTGATGTTAAGCTTTAAACTTTATATTATTAGTTTTTTGCAGCGAATTTCATTGACATTGGAGATATGAAATCCGAAAATGTCTGTTTTTTGTCCGTTTTGATATGGAATCACTCAGATACTTAGGTATCTAAATAAATAAATAATCGAAAAATTTACAATTTAGTTTTTCGAAATAGTTATCTATTTGCCAATATTTTGAAAAAAAATTTATAATATAATGAGAAGACACATGGTCATCCAAAGTTAATGATAAAATCCCTTTAGGATAAGTACAATACTCTTAAAAAGCTCCGAAAATTTCGTTGCAATTTTATTCCACATACGTTATTTTTATTTTAAATGTTTTAATTAAATTTTGTAAATGGCCTTTGGAATAATGTATATGATTTTAGCAATCACATTATGGTTGTAGTAATAACACATTAGTTTTTTTTTTGCCTAATTATTTTTGTATTAAACATAAAATATGTTCAATTTTCTTTATATTATGTTTTTCTACCCAATGCCATATTTAGGCAATGAAAACAAATGTTTAAAAATATCTTCAGTAATAAAATTGATTCTTATAAATAAAATGGATGAAATAATGGCCAGATTTTGATGTTTATTTTATTCCTTTTATATATGAACACTTAACAAAGAAACAATTATCCTTTTTATTCTTTCCATATAGTAAACATTCTATATTGGTCACACTTTATGTGATATTCAGAAACCTCAAATAAATAGCTATTGCTGAGCATCACAAGCTTGTTTCATTATTAAGTACTTGTCTAACCTTAAATATTTTCAAAGCTTATGTTTCTGGCTTATTAGTTTACAATTGCTTTTTAACATTGCAACAAGATTTGAAGAAAATGAATAATGTTATGGTTAGAGGTCAGGTCATGTCAGGACAAAAATAAACAAGAAGGGTTGTTACTTTCTACATTTGCTTCTTTATTTATTTAATATTGTTAAAGTTCTCCTTCTTGTCAAAGTTTCATTTTCAAAATGTATACAACTTTTTTTTTCTTCGTTTTTATTAGTTGTAGAAGATTTGTTATTTTCTTTCTTTTTTTTCAAAATTAAACTTAATTTGAAAAGTTATGGCAAGAGGTTTCTGTTGGTAAAGAAACATCTTATAAAGTGGGTAAGTTTTATTCAAGACAGATGATAATGAAGCAATTTTATAAGAGTTAAAGTCAAATTTGTTGTTTTTAAGCTACAACAACTTATGTAAATAGTAAATAGAAGTCAATTTATTTTATGAAAATACCTGTAGAGAGGTCATATGGATAAAGTTTTTTTTGTATGAAAAATTACATTAAATTTCAATATAAATTGTTTTAAATAATATAAAAGTAAATTTGCAGTTTGTAAATGATTTCTTAAATCTAAATACTATTTTGTACATTTTATTTTTATGCTTTTTGCTTTTTATTTAGTTTTTTTTTTTTTTTATTCTGTTTTCGTTCATTGAAAAATGCTTGTGCTTCAAAAATACAAATTAAACTTCAAAAATATATCAAATTGGCATTAAAGACAACCAAACATTTTTCCTTGTTAATAGAAAATCACAAAATCTCAGTTCTTTTGATTATAGTTCGTACGCTGTGGATCCGCAATGCCCGGTGAAGAGAAAGTATGACTAAAAGAGTTGTCGTCAGCAGTTACACGAAGAGCATCCAGTGCTGTCACATCAACAACATCTTCATCTGCACGTCATCACTATCAACAACAACGCCAACGATCCCAAAGTACAGCACCAACATCACAACATCAAGTAATATCTCATCATAGTCGTGGTACAATGAGTTTTCTAAATGGCTTAAGGAGAGCTCATTTATTACGACGCAAAACATTAGATGCTACAAATTCACGTATTACCGAACCGTTAATGGAGGAAACACAAAGGACATCAATAACAATGCAACCAGCAGAGCCAAATGCAATCGACTGTTGTTTAATGGAAATGACAACAGATGTGGCCGATGACAGAGATGAAATACAACAAATTTTAGATGCTACAACTAATAGTAGTAGCAGCAGCACTAACACCACCTCCAACACCAATAGTAACAGCAACTATACCATGACGACAACAACTGCAACCACTTTAAATCCAACATATAAACAAGTGTTACAACATACAACGACAGCATTAGTAACGATTACAACTCCATCTTCAATAAATTTAACTATAAATGCACCAACAACTACGAGTATTACAAACCATTTAGGTGTATTACCAATAATCCAGGAAACTAGTATTAGTACGAGTAGTACGTGCCATAAAACAAATATTCACAACCAAAGTCCCACAACAACAACTGCAGTTGCTGCAGCAGCAACATCAACAATAACAACAACGACAGCAACTGAACCCAGTTGTTTAGTTGGTTATACAACTACTACCAATTTTGCACTCCCTACCACAAATAACAATTTAAGTTCGCATGACTACAAATTAGTTGATGAGGCTCTTTAAAATTCATAAAACCTTGTACATATTCGTGTGGCCAAAATAAAGAAAAGTGTATTTTAGTTCCTTTAATTGTTCGTTGTTTTTTTTTTTTTTTAATTTCATTTTGCATTACGAAATAAAGTACAAAAAGTAAATCAACTAAAATGTTTTAAATTTATTTTCCCAGACGACACGAATACAGAAAACGATTTTTTTCCAAAGTTTAAAAAATAGATCATGTTAATTTTAATTTTATATATGTATATGTTAAGACAGTGTGACAGATAATAGTTTATACTTAATATCTAAATTTAAATTACCACATAAATTATATTTATTCTGAGTCGATCCTTTTGTCTAACTATTGAAAGCTGAATAGAGTTTGGGGCAGATCACCTGTAAAATTTATCTTGAAAAATTTGACTTAAATATTTTTAATAAAAAGGTTTTTTCATGAAATCAATAACTAAACAAACAGTTACTTACTCTTGTTTTTTAATGATTTTGCTCTTATATAGTAAATATTCAAAGACTTTAGACAAGATAAATTTTTATAGTAATTGCAGTGTATTCTCTCAGGTGATTTATATCCAAGTCTTTGGAACCGTTTATAAATTCGTAATTTATATCGCTAAAATTTCACTATGCATTAAATTCAAGATCATCACGTATAGGTGTAGTCATTTTATATTCGATATAATTGATATTATTTATTCGATTTATCTGAGACTATCTCGGTGCAGAAATAGAAAAGTTTGGGAGGTCATAAATAAAATTTCTTTTTTCACCAGTGAAAAACTTCTTTAGAGGATTTATTACTCAATTGAATTGATTCTGTCCCCAAAAAGACTTTCGTACCTCATTAAATAATACAGAAAATTTTGTCAGTTATGACCGATAGTAGCCTGCATTAATATATATGTAACAATTTTGATTGAAGTGTTGCCTACACCTCTACCAGGGATGGAAAAGTTGATACTATAGTACTTTTCTTGATAATATTTAACATTCAAAACTACTGAAATACTCCTTCAAATCTTTTGATACTCTCAAACAATCAGTTGGATATTTAACAATTCGAATTAAAAAAAAATAAATGAAAATATATTTTATAGTTTAATTACTTTTCGATTAGAAACCTATTTTTTTTTTTGTAACTCTTCGTATTTGCAATTGTTATTAAGTAAATTAATAAAATTGGTTTGAACACAATCCTTAATTCAATGCATGGGCTACAAATTCCAAAAAGATAACAGAAGTAGTTGGAACAATTCAAATATGATAATGAATTATATTTTAATGAAACTAAAGCTGAAGTACCCGATATATGACTTTTTTCTAAAGATTATCTTAATAACAGGACCATAATTGTTATGATATTTTAATATAATATTTAAATCAGGTAATATTTTGGCATTACTACAGCTGATGTCCCAAGCTGCTTCTGCTCTTTAACTATAATTTAGTAGTAAATATTTAAATATTCAAATTTTTGGTACTTTGAGGATGAAAAAAGTACTATTTGAAATTTATTTTGATATCGAAAAATATTTTAATTTTCCATCCCTGACCTCTGCTAACATTTGTATAACATTTATTTATTTAAGATAATTTCTTTAGTTAGGAAAGTAATTCTGAAATTACAAAATTTAGTTTTATGTTTTATAATTTCAACACAATTACATATAGAGACACAAATTTCACATATTTTTATATTAATAATAGGTTTCCCAGTATTATTCGCTACACCATTTGTTTCGATAAATAATATTCCTTTTATATGGAGCTGAACCAATTCGCCTTACTCGAAACTTGATATGTAATTATTTCTACAACTTTTTAAGATTTTTATTTTCCTTTATTGGTGGTTTCTTATCCTCATGGATCAATTATCTACGGCACTATTAGCGTATCAAATATAATTAAATTCGGCTCAACCGTTGAGACATGATTAAAGTTTGTTAATGTTTAACTTTATATGAGAGGTAGGTAAATCAAGGCCACATTCGGTTTCCCCATTTAATATTGATCCTAATCTATTTGTTATGGTTTAAGAGATGTGAGTAGAAAATAACTTTTTTATTTTAATACCAATTTTTTCCATTTTCAATATACAGCGAACCCTATACAAAATAAATATTTGAACCAAATATCACCCATCTAGGCGGCCCACTCTGAAACCTATACTACTTTCAACAGACACACATATAGAAAAGCAGACGGATGGACAAAGCTAGATAGTCTCAGTATCTTAATAGGTCTCGCAATATGTCTACTTTTTGGGATTATAACGATTTTTTTAATATTGAATGTAAAAAATTATCAAATGATGTTTATTTATGATCTGAAGAAATGAAAAGAAATTGCGATTTTTAAATATTTTAAAATTTTGTGCCGTTAGTTATCATTTTGATGATATTGGTGAAAAATTTTTGGAAAATATTTAATTTATTATGATAAACAATTACTATACAGAAAGAAAATTTGGTATTTTAATCAATTTATCAAAGATAAAAACTATTTCAATTACTTTTTCCAATTAATTAATATTAATAAATTTTTTCATATTTTTTTTCTAGAAATAAAAAATGTTATCGGTTTCAATGATTTTTTTAATTGTATCCATTAATAAATTAATCAAATATAAATAAAAATAAGTGATAATTAGAATAATTGAATATACAATTTTTTTCATAGATTGATTTTTCAATTAATAAAATATTGGAAAATGAAATTAGATTTTAAATGAAAAAAATTAAATTAGATTTTGAATATTCTATGTAAAATTTAAATTCAATTTATAATATCTTGATTTGGAATAATTTTTTAACTGTAAAACTATAATATTTTTATCAAAAATTTTATTGAAATTGTTTGGAAAATATTTTTTCTGTGTTTGAATCGATGGTGGTGAAATTAAGATCAATATTATTATTATTTTTTTAATTCAGCACATTATTAAGTATTTAGGGACCACAAATTCGTTCAAAAACTTTAATAATAATTTAATTATATGATCGTAACTTATGATCAGATTTAGGCACCTACATGCAAACTTTGTTTGCTTTAATTCATTTTATATGATTTTTGATTTGTTGCCACTATTATTTGTTACACTGTCTGTCTTTTTACATAAAAAACCTTTGCTTTATAATTACTAATCTGGCTAAAAATAAAGTTTTCTAATATAATATTTCTTTTTTACTATTTAATTTCTTTAATTTTAGTTTTTATCGAACCAATCATAAAGTTTACTCTTAAATTGAGCACAACTCAATTAAACTTTAAGGAGTAGTACAGTAGAGTAGTTGAATAAATTATATAATATTTACTTAATTTGCAGAAGAAAGAAAATAGTAAAGAAGTATTTAAATAATAATTCTAATAAAAAGAACTTTTAATTAATTTATAACAAACTTTATGTTAAATAAACAAAACTAGTGTTTAATACAAAATACTCCTTTATATATTAAACAAAAGCAGCTTTATTGAAATACATATGTATTAGTATGTGCACATTTTTATATAATTTGTTAATTTTCCATAAGTTTTCCTAAGAAAATTATTAAATCCAATATTTAGTTAATAAAAAATAATATTTTTTTTTATTAAGAATTAATATTATTTTCACTACTTCTACTATTATTTTACTCCAGAGAGTGCATTTATGAAAAGTGTTGTGCATTAACTAAAGAAAATTCTGTTTGTATCAGTGTGTCTGTATGTTTATAAATGTTAATAGAATTTAATATTTTTTTAAATAAAATTTAAATAAATAAAAACAATCTCATGTATGTATGTGTGTGTGTATGTAAATGTTACAATTACTTGTAAAGTAAATTAAAAATTTTACATTTAAGTATTTAATGCTGAATTTTTGAATAAAGAGTATAAAAAAAAATGATTTTAATTTATGTTAAACTTATACCAAAATCCATAAAATAAAAATAAACTAAAAACAAAAACAACTAAACAAATTAAATATGTAATTGAAAGATGGAATAAATAATAATAATAAAGAAATTTATTAAAATAATAAATTCATAAAAATGTAATAAAAATAAAAAGAAACAAATAAATAAAATTCTATTTTAAAACTATGTAGAGTGTTTTAAATAAAATTTTCTAATGTTTAACTATCAAAAAGGTAAGAGAGCGTTGGAAAATATTTATTAAAGTAACTATTATTACTTACGAGAGTATACCTGGGGCGCTTCGCTGCCCATATAAATTTAAATTAAAAAAAAATAAGAAAACACTGATAGAGCATTGTTTTGTATGGAAGTAGTGATCCAGATCATACCTACACATAGTAACTTGTAATAACAAAATTAATTTCATTATAACTGGACCCGTTTGTTTTTATTGAAAAAAATAACAACAATGAGACTATGTTTTGAATGAGAGAGTTGTATATAATTTTCTTATCCGAGGAGTCTCACCGAAGAAGTGTGCAGCAGTTCTTATATTTTTATTATTATACTATTAAGTGCTTTATGTGGGTGTCGAATTAGAGTAATTTTTGGTGAGGCATTTGAACACTTTTTTTCGAAATTCTAAAAAAATATTCTATCTAAATTATTACTGAATAGTAAAAAAAAATTGTAAAGTGTTACCATTAGGGAAAATATCTATAGCAGTTTTAATGTTTTTTTGGGTGACACAATTTGAAGTATTTTTTGGACATCGAAATGGTTTCATTAAGGAGCAAAAAATTAATTTTTTAATTTGTCACAAATATTATTCTCGAAAATAAAAATATGACAATAATTAAAAAATATAAACAATTTTCAAAAAATATTTTTAAAAAATAATTTAATTTTATTTTATTTCTATTTTAAGAAACATTCTTTAAATTTTTATTTCTTTTGTATACATCTTTAATTTTAAGCTTCGATCATATGCCTTTTGAAAGTAAGACGACAACTAAATACCAAAGTTTTCTTCAAATTTTTTGAAAAATCGAAATTAATGTTATTTGTTTTTGTAATTTATTATTTGCTATCATAAAAATAATACCTTGAGAGACAGTTATTGGTGACATTATCCGAAAAAAATCGAAATTAATTAAATAAATTTTTATACTGTCCAGAAAATTACATATTAACAATACTAAAGTTAGGATTTTTTCACAACAGTGAAGGATTTTTTTTGACAAGCCTTCCATTCTTAGTATTCTTTGGTTTAGGAGGAATAAATCCAGCAAAATATATTGGTATATATATTCATTAAATACCAGGGAGTTACTGTCCTGAATTAATTATTCCGAATTAGTACTTTTGAACAATTTATAATAGTAGTAAATCAAAATAACTATTTGTAATAAATATAAAAATAATTCTCACAAGTATTTAATTTTTTTTTGTATTTAAGGAAATATTATAATGCGAGAAGATTATAATTATTTTTTTAAAAAACTCTTTTAAAAAACTTTATTCATGGGTACTATTTTTGATAAATTTATAAATTCACTAATATATCTTTGGGAAATACAAAAAAAACTAATAAGAACTAACAAATAAATGTGGTTTTTAATAAGACAATATATTAGTTTTTTTTTTGGCGTTATTTTTTGGGACATTTAGTATTTTTTTACCTTTTATAAATACCAATTTAGCTTCTTTTTTACTGAAGTCCTGGCAACACTGCTGGGGATTTATTACTAAAACTGTTTCATTTGGTTTAAAAGTCAAGAAGCTGCGAAAGTCTGTAAAGGAATTAGGTTTATTTATTGAATAAATTTACACATTCCTAAATGCATTAAGCGTTTTTGGAATAACACAGAAATTAGCAACACTGGTTCATAAGTACTAAATAAAACTTGTTGTCATTAGTGTAATAAGAAAGTAGCCGCACATCTACATTTCTTATATTTTAATAATTTAAAATGACTGCACATAATGTCAAAATGCTATGAAGAGAAACTGTGTAAATAAAGGACAAAAAAATGAAAAAATACGCAATAAAAAAATTGACATAGGAAATACAAAAACCATTTGAAGGTTTCGAGCGTTATATGTACAGTTAGGGACAAAACTATTTGTACACCCATGCGGGATGAACTTTAAAATTGCTTTAGGGAAGCTGAGAAAGGAAATTCTACAGATGAAACGAGAAATTTGGTCCGATGTGCCCGAGATTACAGACGTGATAGATGTGCAAAAGGAGCACCTACAAAATATTAATTTTTCCAATATAAGTATTAAAAATAGGTTATAATTATATGTACAAATACTTTTGTCCCAATGAATTTTCATTATTTTGTATTTTTTTTTTTATAATAATGTGTTGGATATTATTTTTTTTATAACTTAATTAAA
This sequence comes from Phormia regina, assembly GCA_001735545.1. NCBI lineage: Eukaryota > Metazoa > Arthropoda > Insecta > Diptera > Calliphoridae > Phormia > Phormia regina. Next base: position 14,297 of record MINK01173112.1, read on the forward strand.
TAAAAATATATTAAAAATAATACTGCATTCGACAATTTTAAATTCTTTATAAACTATTGAAGGTATACGAAATATATGAGTGTACAAATAGTTTTGTCCCTAACTGTATATAGAAAAAACTGTAAATCAGCTTTGCTTGTGAACTCACTTTCATATTACACTATGGTGTTTGTATGGTTTGCTTGCATGCGTATATTTTCATACTTGAAAGGGTAAGTATGGTAAACTTTTAATTAAATCTGTTTATTACATACAAAGTACATTTAAATAACACTTTTTTAATTAAATTAATTTCACAAAATTTCTTTTTGATATGTCTTAAAAAAAATAAATAAACATTAGCATACACTTTTTTGTAATACACAAAAAATATATCACTAATGATTTTATACTCATTAGTGTTTCACATCAAGCTGTTGAAATGATTTTTTTTTTTCTTTGTAATTTTTCGCTTAAAAAGAGAAAAAAGCGTAAATTAGATTGATTACCCAGCATAAAAGGTAAAATAGAAATTAATTATTTATTAAGTTACTTTTAAACATGATTCAACATCAATTAATACCTTTAACGTAAAAGATCTTTTTTAAAAGTAAAAAGTTGTCAAAATATGTGTATCCTTCAACTTAACCCCCAAAAAATTGTAATTTGTTTACACTTTATGTCCCAAAAACTCTTTTTGTCAAACCCTAAATTTTAATCTAATGTATTTATTGTAGTTAGCAATAAGACTTCCTTAACGTTTCCTTATCCTTAAGGGATATATGTATAAACTCATATTTAATTTATATTATAGAAGGATATAACAAACAAGGTCATTTCCATGGAGATAAATATATGAAAATGCATGTTTAAAACATTTCACTAAAACAGCAAGAAAAAAAAACAGAAACGAAAAAATAATAAAATAAAAAAACAATCTGTTGCACACAATCCGTTTCCACAAGTAACAAAACAATTTTGTAACATCTGTCAAAGTTGATGACAGGATATACGAATAGCGGAAAAAAATATTGTGTTAATGTTTGTAAACACAATGTAAATACATTTATAATAAGTATGGAAAAGATGTTTTTGAAATTTAAGACAAACTTTTAAATATTGTTAGTAGTTGTATTTGTATTTATCAAAAAAGTTATAATGATTTTGGAGTTAATTTTAATGGAACTTTGTGAAACAAAATTAAATAAATGGTAACCAATTTTTTTATATATTAGAATAGAGGTTTTTAGAGAAAACATTAAAGTTATTTTTAAAAAGAAATTAATTTTAATAAATAATAAAACGATGATAAATGGCATATGATTTTGAGGGCATTAAAATGTTTATCAAAAACATAAAACTTTTTTGGAATTTTTATAAGAAAATTTAGCATTAATTTTTTTATGAAATAAAGAGTCAGTAGAGTGAATATAGAGAAAAATCTGTTATCAATAATAATGAGCATAAAAAAACTTATATTTCATATGATATATATAAAGTACATTTTTATACGCACCTGATGACATAGAATTTGTTTGGAAATTTATATATTTTTTACATGATATTGCAATGTCAAATTTATCTGTCAGTTAAGTTAATTCGTATTTTAAATGTGTAAAGTGAACAAAATCGTCGAAATAACCTAATTCCATAGGGTACATTCGCCAAGTGATGGGAGCAGAATCGTTTTTCTCTATATTTTTTATTTTATAAACAGAAAAAAATTGAGTACTATAATTATAGTACTTATTAATACTATCATTTTGTAATTGGAGCAAAATCAATTAAAAATTAATTAATATAAGCAAATTTCGTAATTGAAGTCGATTTCTACTTTTTTCTATGTATTGAAAAATAAAAAACACTGAAAAATTAATGTGTTTAATTGTATTTTAGGTAAAAAAATTAAACTTCAATGGCGACCCAAAATCTTCACATGGAAAAATCACTAAATGATTTTTATTTGAATTCAATTAGAACCAGTATGTAGATTAAAATACCTACAGATAGTAAGAGCTTTTTACCTAATTACAACGTTCCTGTAGGATAAGTTAAATAGGATAGATAAAAGATCTGTGATAGAGGAAAATAAAGTAAATTATTAAAATAAAAACTTCATTACTTCGTTTTCAATTTGTAAAACTGATGGTGCCCCTATGTCTAAATCTCCCGCTTCTGCATTATTTGTTATCAATGAACTTGCAAGACTGTGGAAACAATATCCGGTAGAAATAAATTAAAAGCGGTTAAACTTTTAGAATATTTTTGAGAAATAATGTTAAGATTTGGAGCTAAATAAAATTTAAACAATTAAGCTCATTACAATAAATTTTTGGTACAATTTAGATCAACTTATTTTAAAATTAGGGAAAAGAAATCTCTTTTTTGTACCAAATTACCCGGTATTCATTAGTACTCTAATCCACTTTTTTTAAATTTTAATTTTTTATCCAAAAAGTGCCTTAATATATCTAAAATCGTATTAAAAAGTAATGTTAGAAAGAATTTTTGAATATAATTTTTAATAAAATTAGATAAGTAGTCACGAAATTTGGAGGCTTACCTTCTGCCTCTGTGACTCGCTAAAGCTTGTACTTCTCCAAATTAACCTAAAATTACCTCAGCCCTGACATTTTATTATATTTAAATTATTAAATTTTAATAAAAAAGTATTTGTTATAAAGTGGGTGTACAGTTAATTGTCAAGAACAATTTACAAAGTGTTACGGTTTTATGCCCCAATTTACTTTTAACTGTTTCCATTTGTATATGTATGTGAACTTATGATAAAATGTTATGTTGAACCTCCCTTAGCTACAGTGCACATTGGTATTACACACAAATTTGTTAGCAATTTTTCCAAATTAAATGCACATACAACAATTAAGTCCTGATACGAACTACAATTAATCGTTTGAAAGATTATTTTAAAAATGTCCTGTGTCAGTGTTTTTTATTTTAAATCCTTTATTTATCCAAGCTAAATTGAAAGCGAAACTTTAAAAGGGAATATGGACATGTTTTTATATTATAGGCCGATAAAATCAAAAAGAGAAAAAATATTACTTATTGTGTGTATAATACTTTTTTCATATAACTTTTTTTATATTGTGTCGCCTACTCTAAAAGGGTTGTTGCGAGTAGTTAAAATCCTTGAAACATAAAATGTCTTATGTGATAATAAACGAAAAAGGAAAATTGGAGTTATTGCAGTTCTATATGAAAGTAACAGAGTAATACATATTTTAGGTTGTTAAATGGAAATTAAATAGGCGCTGGATAATTTTAAAAAAATAATGAAAATTTATCTATAGTCTATAGTTTACTTCACTGATCCCTTTGATAGACGAAAAGTTGGTGCCGTACTATAAAACAATTTTTTACTTGGAAAGAATTACATCCATAATAATACTTCATCAACCCATGATGAAGTATTATTATGGATGTAATATTTTTTAAAGAATTACAAATTTACAGCTTTAAAGTTGATTAATACAGGATCCCTCTTAAAATTGTACAACTACATATGGAATATAAATGACAATCGTAATGAAGCAAAACAGCAGTTTCAACCAACAGAGATGACAGATAGATAGTCTAAAATTGAAAAGTCCTATAACTTAAACCTAAATTTCTAATAAAAAACATGTTGTGTATTAATAATTAGGATATAATCATTGCTGCCAGTTTAGCCTTTTCAAGACTTAATCTACATACAGAAAAAAACATGGTCACAACATGATCACCACAACTATTCAGTGATTGTACAGCCGTTTCT
>MINK01173112.1:18076-29095 GCA_001735545.1 Phormia regina
TGATAGCAACGTTTATGATTCCGTTTTATCATTCAATTATTACACACAATCAAAATTTTGATATGGTTCACTGAATCACAATATATATTTTAACATTTTTGTATGAAATCATATATATGAAAAATCCAAACATTTAGTTATATAAACAAATATAAATTAATAAAGTTTGTTTTTATTTAGTACGATGAATGTACCACATATTGTGGTAATAAGGAATATAAGTATGAAAATGAGATTATATATATGATAAAATTATTCCATATATATGATAAAATTGGATAATATATGTGATGAAATGTGATTATATATATATATATAGGAAAAAATCGAATTATAAGTATGATAAATTGGGATTATTTATATGATAAAATGGAATTCTATATATGATATAATTTGTTTATGTTTATGATAACATGGGATTATTAAATGACAGAAACATGATAAAATTGAAGGCAATATTTAAGAAAAAGTTATAAACTTTACTAAAAGTTTTTAGTAAGGTTATAAACTTCTCTAATAAATTATAAAATGGAATCATAATAATGATTACAATCATAGTATGTTGCTCTTAGTTTATGGTCACCAGAACCATATTATTTCTCTGCGTGTAGCCTTTTGATTTTGCTTTTAGCTTAGGTTTCTTTCCTAGCCTTTTTTGATTCTTAATATAGTTTTAAAAAGGATAAAAATTTACAAATTTTATTTTATTTCTGCATATTAATTCGCAGAAAAAAACCTAAATTATTTATTTTAAGCGAAAATTTGTGCCTGCGAAGCTTCACTAAGAGAATATTATAATCATTAAAAAAAAAACTTTATTATCCATAGCAACTATTTATGTTAAATTTATAAATTCACATTTAGCCTTTTCTGACCCTTTCAAAAGCCTAATTTAGCAACACTGGATATAATATACTAAAACTATTCATCAATATTAAAAGATATACAAATTCAACATTAAAATTCAGTTTTGATTAAAATTGATTTTTGGTTGTTGACGAGGAGTCAAGCTTTCAGAATATCTAGGGTGATGAATAAGGTCATCGAATAGGATGTTGAATTAAGTTAAAAAAGCTATTGGTTGTAGTCAAGTTCAACTGTGTTTTACTTATACTTGTATGTATTAAAATGATAAAATATTACTATTAAAACATCATGTACATATTGAACGAATACGAGATAATATTATATAATGTATGTTATAATAAAAATGTAATCCATGTTTTTTCATTTCTTTATGGAAATTTACAACTAAGATAAATGTTTATTTTTTGTATGGCTTAACTTATGAAGCATCACTTATGAAAAAAAAAATATTTATAATTTTACACATTGTTCTCGTTTTCCAAATAACTATATTTGAAATATGTAAGTTTCCTGCAACTCAAAATTTACTGTATGTTATAGACTTATAACTCAAATATGTTCATTTTACACTTTCCATCTATGCATATATTCATTAAACATTTTGAGTATGATAATATTATAGCTACCAATTTTTAGAATGACCATATATTGGTTTAGGAGTAAAGTGCATTAAGTGCAAATTTTTAAGAACCCTTTAGTCTTTTTTATTTTTGTAATATCTACACTTTTTTCATAATTTACTTTGCAATTATATCAAGGAAAAAAAGGAACTGAAAATGAGATAAAAAATTATAAAATAAATTATACAGTGGACTTGCAAAAACGTGAACACTCGAAAACGTGAACGACTCAGAAATCTGAATAAAATCGAAAACGGGAACACCCTTAGTAAAAATTAGTTCACTTCTTAGGCAATTATAATAATCTTACACTTAGTTCATCTTTTGAAATGGTCAAAAAATGTTCTTCCTTGGAAACAATTTAATGTCCTTTTGCTGGGTTTTAAAAACACGGTGGAACAAAACAAACAAAAAATACTACATAAGAAATATTGCATGAACACATTGGGACAAAGTGGTTCAAAATTACTTTAATATTTACATTTTGTTTTTATAATGATCAATAAATAAGTAAATGAATGCATTTTTGAAATTCAAAGTTAATTTATAAGAGAATTCAGATATTCGTCTGACCGTCCAACTGGTTTATATTAAAAAATTTTCGAATTTAGAATCGTCAGTTAGTACACTCAATAAAAATAATGACTTCAGAAATAATCATAAAGGTTGTTTGAATGTAAAACGGCTTGAATAAAAAATCGGGTTTCGATTTTATTCACAAATTAGTAAAAATACTCCTTCTATTAATTTGTAAATAAAATCAAAACTTATGCATTGCTTTTAATGAAACATCCCAGGAAAATATTTAGAACATGTTCTAAAATCATTAGTTTTAGAAGTGGTGTAATCAGAACCATTTCAGATTTTAAATAACATCCTCAGAATTGGTGGTATCACAACCAATTCTGACACCAATGAAGTAGAACTTTATGGATATTCTAAATTTGTTTCAAGAAGTGTTTAAGAAGAAATTCTGCATGACTTCTACTTCACGTCTCGAATGGCTTCCTAGAAATATTTAAAAAATATCAAAATCCTAAAATAAAACTAAAGAAAACATATTCTGAATCCTTCTACAGATCTATCTCTGAATGAAACAACTTCAAACAAAAATCATTGATTAAAGAACTAGATCAGAACCGTTTCATAAAATGGGTACAGGCTAGCTATCACTTCTACAGAACTTATTCTGTAGGTGACAATTTCAAACAAAAATCATTGATCGGAAATTTTCATGTGTTCTGGAACTAGTTGTAGAATTAATAATTTTTTTCCTGGGATGTTACGTTTTCTTTAAAACTAATTTATTTTTATGATTTAAGAATAAATTTTTATATTAAAAAAAATGTTTTTGTTTTTATGTTATACTCTAAGTATTTATTTGACCAAAACAAGTTGTTTGTAAAGCTAATGGTCATGCAAATTTAATCAAATATTTGACAAATGTGAACATATTTATTATTATAAAACATATATTTTTTTAGGGATTAGTGTAAAAAAGATAAAAACATAAAACCATTTAAGTAGTAAATTTCTAAGTGATAGTGAACTCTTCTTTACAACTGCTACTTACATATTATTCTAGAATATTTTTTCTACTATGAGAAGTATTTGCAAGAGGAAATAAATGTGATGATTTATGTTTCTTTTTTTATATTTATATATTATGTATTAAGAAAAAGTGCAAGGAATATGACCAATAGTGGAAGCGAAGGAGTAGTTATACTAAAGTGTTTTTATACTGAAAATGTTTAATAATATTATATTAATATATGCATCTGCACAAACATACTTATGTAGTAAATAAATGAAAAAAATTTACAAAGATAATTATCATTTCATAGTAAATTGTTTTAACATCTGTTAAAACATTACAATAATAAATCCATTTTAAATTCATTTTTTATTTATTTAAATAATAAGTTTTATTTAATTTTACAAAAAAAAAAAGATCTTACAACAAGATAAATTTTGAATAAATATTTAAAATATATTTTTTAATCAAAAAGGGCAGCATCCAGCTTTAATTAAAATTAAATATTTATTATACTACTCGTACAACTATTTCTCTACTCTGTGCACTCTCTGGAAATTATTAAGGATTTTTGGTTTTATTTATATGCTCCAAAAGGTTACGTTTAGCTAACAATTGTATGCGTTGTTCAATTAAACCCAACGGTTTCTGTGGCACTAAATGGCAAGTAGATTGTCTGAAAAAAAAAAAACAAAAACAAAATTAAATAAAACACTTATTTAGATAAGGAGAAAACAAAAGAAAAAAAAAAGAAATGTAATGTAATGAATAAATTTACTTATAAATGATTTTCTCACGATCTGCCCAAGGCCAAGAACGTTCCAATTTGTCCAGCTGAAAAAAAGAACAAAAAATATATATATCAAATGATTATACTTAAAGGATACCTTAAATACAAGAAAATTTTAAATAAATTTTTCCTAGAGATAAAATATCGTATTTTAATATTGTTAACCTATAGTTTAAGTGGCAGAAAACCATTGTAATCTATATACATATTTATGTGGTAAGGAAGAATGGTTTGGCGAAAGAAGGGTTTATTTATATAAGTTCGATTGCCTTGAAATATTTGTATATCCAGGGTCTCAATTTAAAAAATATTCCTGATTTTTATGATAAGCGAGAGAAAAAGGTATATTCGGTCATGCCTGACTATATGATACTTTACACCATTGCCTATGTTTATCAATATTCGCGAAAGGGCCAAAAATACTAATACAGATTATTACATCGGTACTAATATCAACTTGTAATTATTCTTTTTTGGGTGATTCCCGAAATTGGTTCTTATTTTGGAGCTATGGTCAATTATGGTCCGATCTTCATAAAACTTTGCACTATCATTTATACTTATAAAAGTGTTATTTGCATCGAACGTTAAGTTGATACTAATATTTTTATAGGATTTATGCACATTAATGTGATTTTCGAAAGAGGGTTTCAAGCCAGACTTAGAAAGTAAATCTGAGTCGAACTGTATACTTTGAGGTATAAGGATTTTTTAACTGCGTTACAATACAATTCACAAACATATAATATTCCAACCACCTATGATGGTGCAGGGTATAAAAATAACTATTGAGATTATATTCGTTAAAGTGCCTTGATTTATTTGAGGATAAAATATTTAGCACCTATTCCATCTTAAACTATACTTTAAGACTTTATTGGAAAACTCTCGTACAATACCATTGATATGTGTATTCATTTAATCCACAAATAATACAGTAGACACACGGAAACGTGAACTAATTTTTAACAAGGTTGTTCACGTGTTCGACACTGTTCAAGTTTTTGATTGGTTAACATAATAATAAAACCTTTTTGATTAAACGAAAAAACAGGTATTATAGTCTTCTAAGATCAGAAATAAAACATTTTATTTTTATTTGAGGATTTCCCAATTTTTAAACAACAATAATAAAAAAAATTTGTTCGCATTCTCGAGTTTTCATGTTTTATTCACGTTTTTAAATATTTAGTATAAAAAAATTGTACACATTTCTGAGCCGTTCACGTTTCAGCCTAGTGCACTATATTTTGTAATTCCGGTACATTTTTGGTTAAAGTAATTTTAATAGTAAATAAACAAATCAAAAATTTATCAAAAAAATTTCGGAAAATGAATAAATTAGCGAATTTTTCAATATTAAAAAAAATATATAGATATTTAAATGGCTCCATAGAGTATGTGAACGCCAAATATAAGCAAAATCGGAAGACATGAAAAATATTTTTTTACGTTTTCTCGTGGTATTCACGCAATATAATTTTTTTCTTTTTAAACAAATAATGCACAGTGGTATAAAATCAGACATTTTTGGAAATAAAACCGTTACTTTTGATCGGCTTATTATATTTCACAATAAATTTCCTACAGAGTACACCCCTCTGTCCATAAAGGTTTAAAATTAGTTACATCTGACATTTAATATTTTTAAACCTTTGCTAAGTTTTTTGATATATTTATTTCACTATATATTTTATTTTTTTATATTTCTGATAGTTTTATGTAAATTCATCTTTTTTTTTTAATTAAAAATTTACATATTTATTTTCAAACATTTTCGATTATGTCCCACTATGCATTTAAATGTGACCTTTAATACTCATAAAAAATATCAGTCCTTTGTTTTTAAGTGAATTCTTTATCAACAAAATTAAATCCTTTACAACAACAAAACAACTATAAATAAAAAAGATAAGCAAAATAGATTTTAAAATGAAACTCCCATGCAAAAGAAATGCTAGTCTTATCGCAAAAATATACATGTTACCTGTTTAAAGTACAAACTATTAGTTAAAGTAAAAATGTCTGTTTTTTTTTTTTCTTCCTTTACTCTATTTGGAATTTACATAAAGATTTTATCTTAAAGATTATCATTTCAATAAAAATGAAATAATTTCAACAAACCTTTTGTTCCTTTTCTGGTGTATCCGCCTTAATGTGTCGTTGTTGGCATAACATGTCCTTGGATTTATTCAAGGATTTTTGTTGTAAACCATTAAATTTGTTATCGTCTTCATTGTTGTTGTCTCGTTTATTAACATTGTCATTATCATCGCAGTCGCTTATTTGTAGTTTTGGTTTATTGCGTAAATTCCATGTAAATGTTGTTGTTAAAAAGTCTTCATCATCTTCATCGTCATCTTCATTGTCCTCGTCCTCGTCCTCCTCATACTCATCTGTATCACTTTCTTTATTGGCATGACCTAAAGGTATTTTAAGTACAGACAAGTTAAATTCTTCATACATGTCACAGCTTTTTTCGTCATCTTTATCGTTTAAAATCTCATTGGGAGCAGCGTTGTCATCGTAATTGTAATCATTGTCATCTCCATCAGTGACATCATTATCATCGTCATCATCGTTGCCACTTTTCATGTCATTTTGATTTTTGTTGGCAGTTGGGTTTTGTTGGTAATTGCTTTCCGATGCATAATCTGATTCCGGTGTTTCTTCCTTTGATTTTCTTTGCCTTGCCGCATAACGTTTAAGTTGCAAATATGCTTCTTTTGCATCGAACTCTTCCTTCTCAGCAGCATCCGTCTCGTCACTTAATTCATAATCATAGACATCTTCATCATATGACAATTTGCGTTTCTGTTCATTTCCATTGAAATGAGGGCAATAACAATTTCCCTTTTGGAAATGATGGCGGCAGTGTGTTGGTAGTACTGGTGGCGGTATAGTTGTGGTAAGTTTGTCAAAAGTTTGTGAAACGGTCGCCAGGGTGGATGAGAGTATTTTTGGTATTTCAGCAATTTCCGATAATTTTCTTTGCAATTCTTGTAGACGTTTTTCAATTGTGGAAACTATAAAAATTTGTGTATTTAAATTTCTTTTTATATAATTTAACTTTATTCTCTAACATTCTCTACTTAACTAAATAAATAATAATAATAAAATTGTATTAATAATAAATAAATATGTTTGTATGTTTAACAGGTTAATTATTAAAAAAAAATAAAGTAAAATAATTAAATAAAATAACAATTTCGATTTTAAGAAATTCCAAAATGATTAATTTTCTTTGGAAGCTGAAGGCAATGCCAGCAACATATCCTCTGTGATGCGAGCTCTTAAGTCTTTATCTTTGACTTCGGCAAAAAAGCGTCTGATGTTACGTACAATACGATGATGTGGCAACTCCTTTGGAAATGTCCATTAATAAAATAAAATGCATGTTGCATATATACAAAGAAATGATTAATGGGTTAATTATGATTCGAAAAAAAAAAAATAACATAAAAACAAAAAAGTTGTTGGCAATACCTCCTCTTCTTCTTCGGAAGACTCATCTTCACTCAATTCAATTATAACTTCGTTGCCTTCTGCATCGATTTCTGTTTTAGTTTTCTTTTTCTTGGGTTTAGGTGGTGGTGGAGGTTCTGTCCACATAATGGGATGCCAACAACGGGAGCCTAGCAGTGGAGTGGGGGTAAATTCTACAAATAAGAATTAATTTTTCTTTTTTTAATTCCATGTTAGATTTGGCATTTTAACTGACAAGGTTTGGAGCAGGCAAACAAATATGGTGGAGTTTTAACATGCATTTAAAAATATATTTAATATTAAATAAGTAGGTATTTATATATATAAAACTATCTACCTTTTGGCGGTGGTGGCGGTTTTGGTACCCTTAGGACAATAGATCTTTCTTCGCCAGGTTCGTAGCCGTCCATGAGTTCTTCATCATCCATACTAAAAGGAGAAATATTATATTTTTATTATTAAAGGTATTTAGGAATAAAGACAATTTGTGTTTGTTGTAACTGAACAATTCTAAATATTATTAATTAATTGACTGAAAACCAGAGTAGGAAGAGGGTTCTTTTTTTTATTCGGAACATATTTTTTATCTCTCAATTTACTCCTAATTTAGTACGAATATTTTTTTGTTTGTAAATTTAATTTTATAATTTGTTCGAAGATCACAAATTTTATTTTAGAATATAAAAATATTATTCAGGAATTAACCCGAAACGAATTAATCGAATTGTAGTCGTGTACAATGATATACGTTGATGTATCGACTTATGTTGAATGAAAGATATGTGGATGTTTAAGACAATTTTACATGCTCTTGTGTATTTATGATATTTATTTTTTTAAATGAAACACCTACATAGTGTTTATGGTAGTGGTTAATTAAATATGTTTTTTATTGGTTTATGTACGTATGTGTGTATGTAAATACATGTTTTCCCATATGAGAAAATTAGAATATGTTAAGAAGTTGTGTATGTTGCATATGTGTTCTTATTTTTTATTTTATTTTTTATTTTTTTGAAATCATCATAAAATATTTTGTTATCCGCGATCACCATAATAGCAATAATAATCTGCTATTAATAAAACCTTTTATATCATTTGTACTCAGTGCCCACAAACGGATCCTTTTTAGATATTTATATGTTAATATTTCATTTACAAAAAAGTTTATTTTTGTCCTAAGATACATGATTTTTACCATCAATATTTTTTCCTATAAAACAAAAATGTGTTTTTTTTTAATATTTTATAATTATTATAACATGTATTTTTTTATTTTATTATTTTTAATGTACATCTTTAAAGCCATTTACAATTGTTTCATAATTTCATATGACGCCAATAAACACAATTATTTTGCAAATACACTTATGTAAATGCAGATGCAAATATTTTTCTCCCAATAAATCCTTGCAATACGTATGTTTATGATCTTCAAACATTTGTTTGCCAAAATCAAAAAATTAAAATTAAATTCGTAATCCGAAATTTTCCGTACCTTGCTGAAAATGAACACGTTATGAATGATTAGCAGAAGAGTGTATAATTTAATATTTGAAAAGGGCTTTTTTGTCAAAAAAATTCTAATGAAAAATTTTTTCTTTAAAGATTTTAAAGTTAAATAAATATCATAAGGAGTCACATATGAATTTTCTTTTCTTCAAAAAATCTCGAAATAATGGCTCCTTAGTTTTTTTACATTTGCAGTGCTCAATTTATACTCTAGCAACAATCTCTCTCTTTTAATATTTTTAGATTTATTTAAATCAGTTTATTTTGCAAAGGATTCCAATGTGCAACGTACAACTATATAATTAAAATACGAATTTCGAAAATGTTTACGATTACGATATATTAGCGGTCAAAGCTCTATATCCTATTATATGGTCATTAGAGAGTCCAGACAATTTTTTAAAAATCCTAAAACAATAATTGTAAACAATATTAAACAATTAGTTTAATATGAAAAAAATATTTAAAAATAATTTTAAATTGAACCTCGGTTTCAGCGATCAAAAGTAATGGGTTTTAAAAATTTCATCCAAAAAATAGATTTGAATTTTGTTTTGAATCAAATGAGTAAATACCCATTTGGTAAATACTGGGTAAGATGGGTAGATATGAGTTAATACCCGGATATTTACTCAAAAGTTGGGTAAAAATTATAATACAGAAATTTTGTTCTAAAACACATTATTCCGCAAAAATTAAAAATTTTTTACGGCAACATATATTTTTTTCATTTCATTAAAACGAAACACTCATTATTAATGATTCCCAATACTTTAGTTTCTATTTTCTTCGACATTATATGCAATTCGTTTCTTGAGTAAAGGAAATTTTAAGTGATAATAAGCGTTTTGTGGCAGTATAAGTGCCAGGAACAATCCATATATGAACCGCTTTCCTTTTCAATTTTGTGGACTCCCAAATAACTATCCGACATTTCTTATATCTTGCACCACAAAATTTTTAACTCCCTTGCTTTATATATCCATCTCTGACTGTCCATGTAAAGCTTGTGTGCAAAGTACGGGCCGCAATTTTAGAGATAATTTGATGAAACTTGGTACATATGACTTTTTTGCACAAGGAAGAAACCTATTGATTTTGGTCACGATCGGCCTATTATTTCACCTAGCCCCCATACAAATGTTCTCCCGGAATACAGTTTTAACAAATCCTAAAAAAATGTTAATATTAATTTAATATTCGACACATATAAAATTTATATAAACATTAGTGACTCTGCAAAATTTCATTAAGATCGGTTCATAACTGACCATAGCTCCCATATAAAACCCAATTTCGGGAATATCCAAAAAGTGCATAAATACATGTGAATCTTAATATCGACATAATATTCTGCAATATTATGTTTTATTTTCCACTTAAACCAACTATAGGTCTATAATTGGCTCCTTCCCGAATTTTGGTACACATAGACAATGGTGTAGGGTATCATATGGTCGGTCTTGACCGACTATACCTTCTCCTCTCGTTTTTTTGTTTTAACCACCCGATGTGTTCATTCAATGTGACTCTGTCTGGACCCTATAAATTAAAAACTAAAACTCGCCTATACCATTACTAAAACTGTCGGAAATTTTATTGCAGTCGGATTAGATTTATTTCCATTTCATTTTTAAATGAAACACTGTGTATTATATGTCCTCCCGGAATTACGGTTTAACGATCATAAATGCCTGAAATATAACAATATTTTAATGAAAGAGTCCTGAGTATCGGCATAAAATCACATAGATGTCAGTACATTGCATTATTTTATATTTTATTTTACATTATATTTTACATTTAGTGAAAGTGTTGGTCTACAATTAGCGACAGTTTCTCCCTCGTATTTCTTGTAAAACGGATAAAAATCGTAGAATTTTGTTCCCCTTAAAAGTTTAAAGTAATGTCTTACAAATATTCAAGCTAAACAAAATCGTCCGAGAAAAAATTTTTAAAATATTTTTTCCATAACCAGCTTAAAATTACGAATTTTTTGACACCTATTTCGATTAAAAAAAAATTATAGTACCCATAACTTTTTATTTTATTTTTATATTATTGATTAAGGTAATATTTAGGCATCATTTGAGTCTTTTCTCATATCAAAAATATCAAAATTTCATTTTTGCTAAATATATTTACTTATTAAACAAAACCACCTAACTTACTCCCTAACACAGTCTGCCCTGTATTAATAACTAGTACAA
>MINK01173113.1:0-7500 GCA_001735545.1 Phormia regina
TAACATCATGTTGATGTATTATGTTAATAATATAAACAAAGACTATTAACATCACATTGATGTTTTATGTTATTATGTTAATAATGTAAACAAAGAGTATTAACATCATGTTGATGTATTAGGTTATTATGTTAATACATCAACATGATGTTAATACTCTTAGTTTACATTACTATTATTTTTTTCTAACAGTTTCTGTGTGCATGTTATTTATGTAAACAAATGCAATTTTAACGTAAATGTTGTAGATATTCAACTAAAAGTTTATATTTTTATTTTTTTACATAACTAAACCAATTAAACTATATAGTGTTATATATCATTTTAAAGCTTATAAAAATAGGCGTTTTGTGGTATCAATATCTTATAAATTCATTTTGTATTAAATAAATTATATGCAAATGAAAATAAGTTTTGAAAAATACGAATAAAATTTTAAGAAGTTAGTATAATTATTTGTATTATTTTGGCTTTCTTCAAATATTTTATATATTTGGAGAAACAATTACAGTAAAACATTCAAATATCAAAATATTTTGTATAAAATCGCAAAATTTCACACAAATGTGGAAGTAATTCGAAATGTAATTTATATCAATAAATATAATTTATATCACCCCCTAAAGGCCTGTCTTACAATACCAAATTTTCATATTATTACTTAACACCATATTATTATCCCTTAACACCAGGATGAAAATTTTGAGAAACAATATCTTAGAATAAAGTAAATTTTCATTTGAGTTTCATTTTTCTCCTTACAAATGTGGGCACCCTAATATTTATACTTACATTACTTAAGAACTATATAGAAGAAGATAAAATACAAAGTTAGTAGAGAAAATAAAAACAAGAAATTTAAGTTTATTTAATGACTTTTTGATAATGTTTGTTTGATTATGTTGTCATGTTACTATTAAATTTCCTTTAAACTTAACTTTAAATCTTAAAATGCTTAAGGGAGTATTTCCTGAGTGTTTGTTAAATATTTTTAGAAAATCATAAAATGTCAATCATATGGTGCGTATGATTAATTTGTTTTTAATTAGTTCAACCCACAAACACACATGCAATTCAAGGTAATCCTACATATTCATTACATTTTTTGTTCCTCTCTTGTAGTTTAAATACAAGAAAATATTTTTCATTTATATATATATTTTTCCAAACACTTTGACGTTTAAACAATTTATTTTGGCTGATTGGCTAAATGTTTGTTTGGTTGACTGTGCTTTTATGGGTTATTGAAAATAAAGTTTTCTTCTTTTTTTCTAAGCTCTTTTTTTCTAGTATTGGTTTTTGTTGCTTATATCATTGACACACATCACATCACATATATATGTATACCTTTACTTTAAATGTAGGTGTGTGTTTATGAAACTTTATATACATATAAAATAATATTTATAGCATTTATTCATGTCTATTCATAGCTGGACCAAGTTGAAAACAAATACTTAAACACACGTCCAACTTCGTTCAATATTGTGTCGGGGTTTGTTAATGGATTTTTATTTATTGAACTGTTTTAGTTGAAATAAAGTGATGAAATTTAATAAACAAATTGATTCAAATACAAACATATTGTGCACAATGGGTTAGTTAAAAAAACGTTAGTTATAAAATGGAAAAAAAAAATCCTTTTTATTTAAAGATAAACCTGAAATTTTCAGAAGATCATAGTGTAGTTTTAAAGGGTCATTACCTTATACTAGTACACTGCAGGTAAACTGCAATACTAGCAGATTTAGTTAAGATATATAAGACGAAAAATATTTAAAAGCCTTCACTTATCTTTTAGTGCTGGACAGTGAACAAGACGTAATATGCCGGTTAATAAGAAATTTAAAAGACTATCCGAACAGTGTTAGAAAAAAAGGCCAAGTTTTAGTATATTTTCTTGGAAATTCACGCTCAGAAAATACCGGGACTAAGGAATTTCGAATTACATCCAAAATCTATGAAATAATAGAAGATATTAAATAGGAGGCAAAAAATCCGGGAACAGCACAGTTCTCAATAAAGTAAACAAGATATTAAAAACAAAGAGAAAAATTAAATGCCAAAATATAAATTAAAAATCTAAAACATTATATTTATTTATATAAGAACCTTGGACGCAACTGTGCTTACCGCAGCTGCACACATGGATAACCGGAGGTTCCTTACCAGCTAAAGAGACAACGAAATTCTGCGCCATAGGAAATCACTTTTGTTTTGTCCTGTGTTATCGGTTATTGTAACGATATATGTACATACCAGTGATTTCAAAAATTTACTGAACTTTGAAAAGAATTCCATAGTTTTTTATAAAAGTTTCATAAAATACAGCTATTATTGTTTTATCTATTTATTATTTTATTATTATTATTTTTTTTTTTTTTTTTGCATTATTTCAGCAATTGTAAACCGATTTTTATTAACGTTCTTGTAAGAAATATTACCTACAATTTGATGTATAAAACATATACTTCCTATAGCTTAAGCTTTCTAAAAACTGATTTCAACAGACAGATGTACATTATTGTCGTTATAATTATCTATTGATGTTGGTAGGATCTTGAGTATATATCGTTCATTCCACAAGAGAACACCCAAAAATATTTTTATGACTTCATATTTTGGTTATATTTGGCATACGCAACGATTTTCATTTTCCGAAAATTAAAAAAAAAAAACTGAAAAGTATGTAACTTTAAACATTAATATCTCTAACAATTTTTAACGGATTTCAATGAATTAAATTGCATGTTTAAGAGGCTTATGATGTCTGTTATAATTATCGTTTAAAAATACCTTCATAATTCAAATGCAATTTGAAATATATTACAAACTGTTTTAGGGCGAAATGGTTAACTATTTTAAATATTTCTTCTTCACACAAAAAAAGTACAATAATTTTTAGTTTTTTTTTTTTTACTTTACTTTAAAATTAATTTTAATTTTAGGTGATATAATGGACCGATCACTACCAACCCACATGCCAAATTTCATGCCAAAAGTGACTCACGTAAATTTCATAGAATTATCTTCATAATTGCTACCTGTACTTTGTGCACAAGACGGACCGACACTGTTAGAGCAGTTTAAAAAGTGATTCTGTATACAAAGATTGATACTTATGGAAAACTTTTTCATATTGAGCCATCTTCAGTAGGCTTTATCTTTGTGACATAAAGGATCAACATGCCAAATTTCATTAAATTATCTTCAAAATTATGATCTATAATTTGTGACAAAAGTTTACGTAGACAGCTGGTCAGACGGACGGACGGACATTGTTAGTTTGATTAAAAAAGTGATTCTGAGTACAACGTTTGATACTTATAGAGAATTTTTTCGTATCAAACTAATTCCAGTAGGCTTTGTTTTTGTGACATAAAAATCTCACGTAACAAATTTCATTGAATTATTATCAAAATTGTAACCTAAAATTTGTGCACTAAGTTTACCAGACGGACGGACGGACATCGTTTGATCGACTTAAAAAGTAACTCTGAGTACAACTATTAATACTTATGCATCATTCAAAATTGGGACCTATAATTTGTACACAAAGTTTATATGGACAGCTAGCCAGACGGACGGACAGACGGAGGGACATCGTTAGATTTATTTCAAAAGTGATTCTGAGTAGAGCGTTTGATACTTATATAGGACTTCTTTGTATCAAATCAATTTTAATAGACTTCATCCTTGTTACATAAAAGATCCACGTAAAATTTCATTGAATTATCTTCAAAATTACTAGCCAGACTAGCCAAACGGACAGACATTATTAAATCAATTTAAAAGTGGTTCTGAGTAAAACGATATTTATACAGATCTTCTTTATACCAAACTAATTTCAATAGGTTTTGTCCTTGTAACATAAAAGATCCACGTACCAAGTGACATTGAATTATCTTCAAAATCCTGATATGTAATTTGTGCACAAACTTTACATGGAAAACTAGTTAGACAGACGGACGGACGGACGAACATAGATTTAAAAAGTGATTTTGAGCATCAGCACAAACGCATAATATTCCAAACACCTTTGATGGTATAGGGTATAGAAAGGGAGCTATTTAAATGGCTCCAAATTTGCATCATTCATCTAAATGATTATAGCAATTACTGAAAACTATGAAAGCTATGAAAAACTGAAAAAATTCTAATTAATAAAATAATTAAAACAAAAGTTGATGACTGAATGGCTCTGAAATTATATTTTTATTTTAATATATTTATTAAACTTTGTTGCAAATTGAAACAATTGTTTTAATTCCCTCTATATTACTTCCTTACCCCTCATTTTCCCTCGTTATACAAGGGTTAATGGAAAAATATTAGATTTTAACAAATCTAATGGCATCTAGTGGCTTTGTATGACATGTTACAGACTGGACTAGTACTACATTTTTGTAGCCCCATAAATTGCCTTATATTATTTTTGGTCCCCAATAGATTAAAAATGTACCATGATGGGAAATTTTCATTTGACTTTTAACACTATATCAAGCTTAAGGAACGATAATTTTGCAAAATTAATTCAGATAAATTTTATTCCATTTTATTAACTTGAGTTATTAAGTTATTTTTTTAACAAATCCCACCATATATTTCCCTTTTTTTAAAATTCTCTTACAAAATTTTTATTAAAAATGACCCATAGTGTTTAGAGATTTACTTAAGCAAACATAATCTCAAGTAAATCTAACGAAAATTATTAGTTATAAATAAGAAATTTTATGTTTATACACACATTTGTTTCAGCTATTTTATTTTTCTCGCACTCTCTTACTCCCTCCCTCTCTCTCTCTTTCTCTAACTACATACAGCTGCATTAAAATCCAACGAAAACAAGAGAAAAACAATTTAATACGTTTCAATAAATAAAGATTTGCTATTTTAGTACCTACTACCAATACACTACTATTGGTACTAATACCATAACAATAGCTATAAAATATAACAGATTCAACAAAACTTACATACAAACCAAATAAAATGTTAGCAATAGTCGTAAATATGTTGAATATGTAGATAAATTTACAAATATTTAATGTCTGTAGCAGAGGCAAAAACAAGAAGAAACAAGAAATCAATCCTAGTTATGTTTATGAAGGAACAGCAAGGATATAATAACAACAACAGCAACAATGAAAAAAAGGCATGAATACTTATTAAGCTGAAAATAAACACGTAAATAAATTATTCTATGAAATAAAACACAAAGAGAAGTAACATTTCTTTATATTATTTTTTTTTTATTAGATTTTTTTCTTCATTTTTTTTCATTCTTTGTTTATTTTATTGTTTTTAATAAATTTAACATATTTTTTTTTTTTTTTTTTTTTTTTTGATTTTTTTTTTTATTTTTTTTACTCTGTTGAATTTTTATATTTTTTTTACTTATTTAAATCTTTTGTTGCTTTCAGTTTTTTGGTTTTATGAAGTTTTTTTTTTTTTTTGGTTTTTTAATATTTTCAATATTATGTGTTTGTGTGTGTGTATGAGTGTTAATTTGTTTTATGGAAACTTATTTAAATTACAATAATTGAAACATACTCGTTTATTTGTTTTTTATTTTTTTTTTAAGTTTTAACTTATTTAGCATTTTTTATTTATTATTAATTATTTGTTTTTTATTTTTATATTTTTTTTAATTAAACATTTGTTTTTTGTTTTATTTTTTTTTATGATGATGTTGTGAATTCGAAATTTGTTTTTTTTTTATTTTTTATTTAATTTTTTTTTAACTGTTTAGATTTTTATCATTTTTGCTGAAACATTTATTGATTTATTTTATTTTTTTGTTTATTTTTTATTGTGTATTTGTTTGTGTGAAATTTATTACTGGGGATATATTTGTTTTAGGATTTTTTTATTTATTTATTTATTTTATTTCTTTCTTTCATTTAATTAAGCCATTAATAACATTGTTGAAATAATTTTATTTATTTAGATTTTCTTTTTTTTTAAATTTAAATTTTATTTAATTTTAAATGCATAGTTTTTTTTTTTTTTTTTTTTTTTTTTTTTTTTTTTTTTGACACAATAATATAATAATTATTAATATATAAATTTGTTTTATTTTATAGCTTTTTTTATTTTTTTTTCTTTTTGTCTATTTCTTTTCACCTTTTTATTATTAATAATATTTCATAATTTACAATATGGTTATATTTATTATATCCATATGTTTACTTAAATATTTTATTTATTATTAAATTTTTTCCCATATAATTTAATATTAAATTTTATTTATTTTAAAATATTTTTCTTTTTTCTTATTTATTTGTATTAATTATTTAACTTAGATCGTATACATACCAATTTAATATTACAATTTGTCATTTAAGTTTTTTTTTTTTTTTTTTTGTTTAAATTTTTTCTCTGTTTTTTTTTTCTTGCCATTTTGATTTGATAAATAATAAATTAATTAAAAATATAAAAAAGAACGTCTTATTTTAATTTTGTTAATTAATCCATTACACTATTTAATAAAACTCATTAAAACTTATCAAACAACAAAAAAATTCTATTGAGCAAATTATTTTTATTTTTTTAATGTTTATATATAAATTAAATAAAATTTAAACTTTAACCTTTAAATAATACAAACATTAATTTTTTTTCTTTCTCTCTCTTGCTTGTTTAATCTAAATGTCTAAAAGTTTATTAAATTTTTAAAAATATTTTTACTAGCTGTTTTAAAAACATTAATAATATGTATATTCTATTTTGTAAATTAGTTTAATTTTAAAATATTTAAATTTCGGTTTTTAATGTTTTTTATTTTGTTTCAAATTTAAAAAAAAAAAAAAAAATATTTTTATTTTTTGGAAATAAATTTTTCATTTAAAATTTTAATAGAATTGTTAAAAATAATTAGCAGAAAATTATATAAATGTAATTAATTATTTTGGCAAAAATTTGCCATAAAATAATATAATTTTATTCAAACATAATGGGTTTACTGCCATATTAAGAAGAAAATTTGTAAATAAAATGATAAACCAAGAAAAAGAAGTCAGGCAGGATTAAACATACTTAAGGTGGATAGAGTAAAATGCATTTAATTTAAAAACTTAATCAAATTTGCAACCTCTCACCAAAAGGATTATAATGAATTAGCTAAAAACAAAAAAATCCAGTTAATAATTTAATTAAAATTCAATCAAGTGGATGAATGAATTAAATGTGGTAGAGGAATTAAAAATGTGATATAGAAAATAAAAATCATGGATTGAAAATTTAATAAATTATTTAATGTTTCTGAATTATATTTATGAAATCTTTTATAAAAATTTTAAACAATTGTATTAATTGAAAAAAAGACAGATAATAATTTTTTTCTGGAGAAGTTAAAAAGAAAATTAAAATATATTTTTGAAATTATGTGTGGACGAAACGTAGAGAGTGTCGAAAATACTTATTAAATACACCTAATTGAGTAGATTATGATTCTCAATTTTTGCTAGTAAGTATTATTTTGCAATTCTTGGATTTTTT
>MINK01173113.1:12500-13635 GCA_001735545.1 Phormia regina
GTTTACTTTAGTTAATGTTAGTATTTGTCTAATGCAAACATTGATTTATTTAACATTAATCAAATTAATATCAAGGGATTTTTAGTTATGGAAATTTAATTGAAAATGTAATGAAAGTGGAACATGACTAAGAATTAAATAGTTTAGTTAATGTGATTATTTAAACATTAATATATGCATTAAATTTATTAAAAACGAGCTGATTGACCTGGTATTACACGGGTTTCGTTAAATAAAAATTTCTTATATAAATTAAAATTAAATGTTGTATTAAAAAATTTAACTTTAATTTATATTTTGTCACTTGACTTATAAAGTAAAGTCGGGTCAAACACGAAATTTTGCATGAGTATAGAAAAAATTGCATTGCAATTTTTTACTGTTTTCAAAAAGATATGTGGATCTAAAATTCCAATGGTCAGTGCTTATATTAAATTATATTGAAATCAGAG
This sequence comes from Phormia regina, assembly GCA_001735545.1. Taxonomy (NCBI): domain Eukaryota; kingdom Metazoa; phylum Arthropoda; class Insecta; order Diptera; family Calliphoridae; genus Phormia; species Phormia regina. The sequence continues at coordinate 12,953 of MINK01173113.1, forward strand.
ATCCGATTGCTGTCCATTTTGATATGGCATCACTGATTACGAAACACTTTAAAAGTATAACAAACCATCATATAAACGAAAAGCTACCACCAAGTTCCCAAATTGATTTTCATTAACTAGGGACCAAGTTCTTAAATATAAAATTATTTAAAATTCAAAAGGTATCATTAGAAGAATCAAAAAGTAACACAAAATTCTCTTTTATGAATTTTCATTCATTTAGGACAAAATATCTTTAATTTTATGTTTCTATATTAAATATTATAGAAAATTCAAAAAGTACCATCAGAAAAAAAGGTAGCACAAAGTCCCTTATGAATTCTCATTCGTTGATATTATAACAAATACAAAAAGTAGCATTAGAAGAACCAAAAAGTACCACAAAATTCCCTTTTTTGGATTCTTATTCACTTAGCACCTTATGTTCTAAATATCATGTTTCTAGATTAAATATTTTATAAATAACAAAAAGTACAATTAAAATAACAAAAAAAGTACCCTAAAGTCCCCCTTTTATGAATTTTCATTAACTAAAAACCACATATTCATAATTTTATGTTCCTAAGTGCATAATTATAAAAAATCAAATGTGTATGTTTCTATGTTTAAAAATTCATTATTAAGTTTTCCCGCCCTTACTTTTTTTTTTTTTTTGGTACTTTATTCACTTAAAGAATTATCTT
>MINK01173113.1:13793-31773 GCA_001735545.1 Phormia regina
AAAAATTGCATTAACAATAATTCGTTTAATTGTAGTGGTCATACAATATTTCCAATATTAAAAAATAAAATATGTTTTATGAAATAAGTACAAAAAGTAGGTAACGATTTTTAACGCACTTAAACGTTTGAATTCCAAAAAGTACCAAAGATTTTGTATCAAATTTTTTTAGTTTTACTGTTATGAATACGATATAAATTTTAAATACGGGTATGTTGATTAGTTTTCAAAGTTTACATATGGTGCCACACAAAAAAAGTACCAAAATCAGTTTTTACCTTTTTCCCCTAAAAAACTGTCGAATTTCAAAAAATCGTACGCAGATACTGTCTGAATTAATTTTCTAAATTAGATCAAGTCATCAGCTGTAAAATATTAATAATTCTAATGAATTTTATAGAATATAAAGTTTAAGGACTGGTGCATGAAAATAAAACAAAGCCTGTTTTAGGCTGATATAATTATATCAGTTAATATAAAACAAAGTTGGTTAGGGGAGACATTCATGGTCAACCAAATACGGTTTCTTGAGATTATAATATTTATACAAAGAAGTCGTGTTTAAGTCATAGAAAACAACTAGAAGTCAACTCTTTTTATTCGCTCAGAAACAAAAAAGGCTCTCTTCACACGTATTAATTTGTTCTGTAGAAAATTTTACTAACACATGCTGTTAGGTTTTTTGTGAGCAGTTTGTTGGATCATAATATTATACAAAGAAGTCGTGGTCCCTAAATGGAAACCTGGTATTAAAATAAAAATGTCAACTTCAGTCTATAGGACTCAAATAAACTTAGAAGGATTTTAAGAAAAAATCCCCAAATCTCCTGAAAAGATAGTGTCATAAAAATTTAATGGCTTAGAATCTTTATTAGAAAAGTTTAAAGCAAATCTAGTCTGAAAGTATATAAAGTAAGAAAAAAATCCTTTTTGAAAACCAAGTAAGAATTTGAAGAAAAAATAACATTAAAGTAATTTAGTATAATTTTTTTTCGTAATTATATTTCGTGTATAAAAGGCAATGAAATATTCGAACAGGCACACGTTTTTCAAATCCCTGGCTTAAAATTATATAACGTAGATGCTATAGGGATTATGGCAGAAAAATGTCGTGTATCAATAAAATAAAAATTCACAAGAAAGCTTTTGGTTTCATTACCAACATACATATGCAAGAAAAAAAAACTTAATTCTTACAAAAAAATCCATTAACACAGAAATATCCTTGAATGAGAGCCTTTGAAAGATATTTATCCATTTCCTAAGAAAGTGCATTGCATCTGGTGTTTTCTATGCTATTCCCGCTTTATCTCATTACAACAACAAGAAACAAAGAAACTTTTACTGTTTGTACATTAAGAGGCTACAACATTATATTGCCCGCAAATCCTTGAAATTGAAAGATATTATGCTCTAGTAAAAAATAATTTAAAGGACATTAAAAGCATATTATTAAGTGATAACAAGGTTTAAAATAATACCAATTTCCAAATAATAATTGGAGAAAAAAAGGTTTTGCTCCCCTGAACAAAACTTAAATTAAAATTATTTTGGAAAATATAAAATATTTTCTAAAAAAAACAATAGCAAATAATTTTTTATTTTATGCTTAGAACTTGAACATAACAGTCATTAATAAAAATATCACTTCAAAAAAATTTACCCATTAGTTTAGTTTCTATAAGCAGATTTGTATGCACGAAGTTTTTCCTACGCAGTGCTTAGTTTCTTAAACAGGAAAATTTTCTTATAAGATTAACCCCCTTATTTCCTAAATCCCTTCACTACACTTAGAAAAAAATTCCATAAAAATTTTTGAAAAACAAAAGCCATTACCATGAAAAATTTTTTTAAAGTGAGAGGAAGTGTTTTACAAAATAAGGTCCTAATTAGAAATTGTTTTTATTTCATTTAAGAAATTATGTCTTTCTTTTTAAGGTAACAAGATTTTTTAGGAAATATTAATTTGTATTAATAGTTTTATAATATTGTTTTCTAAAATATATCAGCTATTAAGAATTTTCTCAAACATTAAATTAAAATACTACGAATAAAAAATCTCTTCCTATATATTTGTATAATAGCAATATGAGTAACTTAATTTATCTATATCTAACTGCTAATTTGCGCCCCTTTTTTAACATGGAATACCCCATATAATTACAAATCTATATATGTATATAAATACATATACATACATTAGCTTATATATTTACATATGCACTATATACATATGTACATAAAATATATATTTACTCATATTTGTCTATTTAGCCATTAAAAAGCAACAAAAATAAATTTAAAAAAATAATAATTTTATTTGAAAATTTATAGAATAAAATGGAATTACGAGTGTAAAATAATTGTTATAATCAATTTAGTACATTTAACTCATTAATTATAATTTTGTCTTTATATTTAAATGTTACATAAACACATATACATATTAGTAGGCATGTATGTATGTAGTTTTCATGTTTAAATGTGATTTACATAAATACAATCAACAATATTAAAATAAACACATACCAATAAGCGAAAAAAAAAACAACAAAATAATAATAAAATTAAATATTTAATGATTAATATTAGATAACATAATATTAAATACATATTATTTTACCTATACACAGATACAGAAGGTAAAATAAAGTATATAATATAAATAATATAGGGAATACAAAGGAAGGAATAAAGTATATATCAATATATACACTCATACATAATATTAAATTGTATAAACACAATTTAGTTAAATGTTAGATATATTTTGCATCTTTAAGATATCCTTGCATTCTTTATATACAAGGTCTTGCATTCAAACTCCCAACAGGAAATAGAAATAATTAACATAATAAACTGACACTTAGAATAACACTAAATAATTTGCAACTCTTTAGGTTTCGATTTCGATAATTGGAAGAGAAAGCAGAATGTGATTGAAGGCAGCCTGGACTAATAAATTTCTTTCACATTTTCTTGCTGTGGAAAAAAAAATTATACTGGTAAAGATTTTTTTAAAGAAAAACCAAATTCTTGTCAAAAATTTTATAAAAAATCTAATATTAAAAAAAAAAAAAATATATTTCAATAAATTGGAAAATTCTCTAAAACCTCACATTTTATAAACAAATTTAAATATCATTGTTATATGATTCAATTTGTAATTAAATTTTTATTAAAATTCAGATTCAGTATAAATCTGACTCTCTGAAAAAATTTCGCCAAAATTGCAACGATTTCCAAAACTGTTACCAAAAAATTTTAAATTTAAAAAAAAAAAAATCAAAATCTCAAAAAAAATGTAAAATTTCACAAAAAAGAAATTTATTAAAAATTTAAAACTTCAAAATTTCACAAAAAAAAATTACAAAATTTCTCAAAAAAAATTTGATATTTCACAAAATTTAAAAAATCTATATTTCACCACAAATCTCACCTTTTGGAAAAATATGAAATTTAAACAAAAATTCTAAATTTTTAAATTTTTGGTGAAATATTGGATATTTTTGGTGAAATTTTTTAATTTTAGTGAAATGTTGTGAATTTATTTAATTTTTTTACGAAAGTTCAAAATTTAATCGATATACTTCATAACAAAAATTATTTCACCAATAGTTTAAACATTCACAAATAATTGGAAATTATAATAAAATATAAAAATTTCGCAAAAAAAACACCATGAAATTTTTCACAAAAAAATCCGAAATTTTAAAAAAAGTTCGAAATTTCAACAAAATTGGAGAAGAAAAAAATTCACAATAATCCAATATTTCACCAAAATTTAAAAAGGTCACCAAAATTTTTATTTAATAAAAAATTATTAAAAGTCGAAATTATTTAAAAAATTAAAATATTAAGAAAAATTAAAATCAGAAATTTCCCCAAATTTTAATTTCCTTAAATTTAGAGAAGAAAATAACAAATTGTTTCAAATAAACGAAATATAAACCAAAAAAAATTAAATAAATTCACAATATTTCACTATAATTAAAAAATGTCACCAAAAATATCCAATATTTCACCAAAATTTCAAATGTTACCAAAAATGCAAAATTTTATTTAATAAAAAAATCATAAAAAATCGAAAAAGCATCAAAAAATCGAAATATTAAGAAAAATTCAAATTAGAAATATTCGCCAAAAAATTTAATTTCACCAATTTTGGAGAAAAAATTTAAATTGTTTCAAATAATCGAAATATGAAAAAGAAATAGTATTAATTGTGATAAAACCAATATTTCACCAAAATTTAAGAAAAAAAAATTTTAAATCAACATATCAAAAAAAATCACAATATTTCACCAAAATTTAATATTTCACCAAAATTGTGGAAAAAAATCAAATTGTTTGAAAAACTCAAAATACAAAAAAAAAAAAAAATAAAATAAAAAATTCACATTAATTTAATATTTCACCAAAGTTTAAAAATGTCAACAAAAATACGAAATTTTATTAAAAGAAATCATAAAAAAAATAAAATTATTTCAAAAATTCGAAATATTAAAAAACATAATAATAAAATTGGAAATTTCCCTAACAATTTTTTCACCAAATTTGGAGAAAAAAATCAAATTATTTCAAAAATCGAAATATAAAAACAAATGCTAAAAAATTCACAATAAATCCAATATTTCACCAAAATTAAAAAAATGTCATCAAAAATACGAAATTTTATTAAAGATACGAATTTCATAAAAAAAACCGGAAATTTCATAAAAAATATCATGAAAAAATTAATATTTGAAGGAAATTTTTTTGTTAAAAATGGCAAAAATTAATTTCATATAAATTTGACATTTCTCAAACATTTAAAATTTTATCAAAATTTCAACTATAACCAACTAGCACTTTTCATCAAAAATACGAAATTTTATTGAAGATCCGAATTTTATAAAAAAAAAAACAGAAATTTTATATAAAAAAATATCACAAAAAAATTTAAATTTGAAAGAAAATTTAATTAAAAATTTGGAATTTGAGCTAAATTTTACATTTCTCAAGCATTTAAAATTTCACCAAAATTTCAACTTTAACCAAAAAGATTTCGAACTTTTTGTTTATAATTGAAATTTTAGTGAAATTTAATATGTTTGACAAATATCAACAAAAATCCAAATAATTTCAATGTTTATTTTAATTGAAATGATAATCAAGAAAAAAAATTAAATTTCAACCAAAAAAAAATTATAATTTTAAACATAAATCTAACATTTTACCACAAATCAAACATTTCATTCAAAATTTCATCAGAAAATCAAAATTTCACAAGAGACTTACATTTTATCAAAAATTCGTTTCTTTAACAATATGAAATTTTCAATTAAAAATTTCTCCATAAATTTTAAATTCAAAATAAAAAAAAAAAAATGAAATATAATAATGAAGTTCTTACTTAAAAAAGTATTGAAATTTTGTAGCTTGTAACTGTTTGTGCTGAAAAATTACATTTAAATTACAAATGTTCTAATAGATACTTCTCCATAATTTTGGCTTTTAAAATTTTTTAAAAGATTCAGTAGTTTAGGATTTATACATCGAAAAGTATTTTTATACTCCAAGGCGTATGAGTATTTTTTATTTTAAAGCACTGAATTAAATGTCAATCATACGCTTCGTAGAACATTTTTGTTAAATTTAAACTTTTTCGAAGCTTTTAAAATTGATAAATTTAAAGGAAAATATTTACGAATTTTAATTTAAATTTAAATAAATAAATGAAAATTATTTAGAAATTAAAATAAAAATAAAATAATTTTAGGAAAAAAAAAATAAATAAAGGAAAAAATGTTTAATATAATTATTGTTATAGCTACATAATATTAAATATAAATGAAAAAATAAATAATAAACAAATTTAAATATATTTTAGAAATTGTGATTGACATTAACTAAAAGGGAAATTCTATTTTTCTTTTTAAATTAATTTTTAAAGAAATTTTCTTTTAAGTATTTTTTTTTTTTACAATTACATAACATTCTTCCTATATATACAATACCACTTTATATGAATTCTATCTATATTTTTAAATCTCTGTTTTTAATTAATTAAATAAAATTTGTAATATTTTATTCATCTTAAACTAAATATCATTATATTAGTGATGCCTTTAGTTATCTTACTATATCTATCATTAAATGATTTTATTTATTCTTCTTTTTATACATTTTCCTTTATTTAATAATAAACTTATTATCTGTTTCGAGAAAATCTTTTTTTATTTTATTTCATTTACTTTTTAGCTTTGAAACATAAATCACTCGTTTTATTATTTTACTTAAAGTTTTATTTTACGTCAATAAACTCCCTAGTGCATTGGTTAGAACTAAAAATAGTTTTACTAAAACATTTTTATTTTATGTACATTTTTATGAATTCTTTTAAATACATATGCATACATACCTACACACACATATATATACGTATAACCATTAAGTACTTATTTATGTGTATATTTATGATCGTTTCCTATTTACTTTTATTAATGTTTGTTTGTTTGTTTTTCATCATAATGAGCAAAATTCCATAATTACCCAAATAAAAGGAAATTGTGAGAAGAAAATTAATGTATTAAGTCTTAAATAATATTATAAGTTCTAAATTTATTTATTAATAAAAATATATTACATCATAACATAATTATGCTAAATTATTGTTAATCTTAGAGGAAACAAAAAATATATGTAGCCTATTTTTAGCTGCTTGAAAAAAAATGCTCTAGAGAGTTAATGATTTAATTTAACTTAATTAAACAAAATGAGTTAAGTAATTTTTATTTAATTATTGAATTTTTTTTTAATTAAAAATTTTATTTTGTAACAAACATTTATATAGCATGAGATATTTTTTTCTGGTTTATTTTAAATATTTTATTTTTTTTTAACTTTCTGTTTCTCTTTTAGTTTAATTTTATGTTTATTTTTGAAAGTTTGTGTGTGTGTATTTTTCTATATAAATTTTATTCATTTTGCTGCTATAGATTTTTGTAAATTTTTTTCTGTTTTTTTTTAGATTTAATTTTTCTTTCTATGAATTCAAGTAAAAAAAGAATTTTATTTTATGCTAAAAATTAAAGGAGACCGGCTCTTTTTTATCTATATAATAATGGTTTTTTGAGATGAAAATGAAGTTAAAGGCAAATGTAGTTTATTGATAAATATAAAGTTATAAAAATCTCATACATTTAAATTCAATATTTATAGAAAATTATGAAACAAGAAAAAATTAAACAAATTTTAAAAAAGAACCCCATAGTGCAGGACTTTTTGATAAACCTAAAGTAAAATTCTATGCTTAATAGATATCTAGAAAAAAGAATTCTTTTATTTTAATTGTTACAAAAGCCGTAGAAATAATGTCTGTCCGTCTGTCCTTACACGGAAATTAACTTTTGAAAAGAAGAACCAAAATTATTATAGGAAAAAAGGTATAATTAGAATTAAGTTATCAAGAAAATGCTTAAGGATATCATACCTATAGAGTAAGAATTTATAGGATATTAATCTTATTCACAACAAAAACGGAGTTAAAATAATGATATCTATCCATCCGTCTGCTTTTTTATTATAATCAAATTTTGCAAAGAAAAAAATTTTTTAATAACAATTTTGGAAAAATTAAAAATAAGACCTGAGTTTTTAAAATGCCTTTTAAAGATCTTAAACATTTATAGAAAGTTTCTAGAAGGACACATTTTGGCCAAGCAAATGTTCATTACGAAAAATTAAAAAAATAAATTAAATGAAATAAAAATAAATTTTAAAATTTTTTTATAAAGATATCTAACCAGGACTTCATGGTGTTATATCTGTTTATTAAAGTCAGCTTTTTGATAAGTATATGAGAAAGTATACCAGCTTAGGTAAGGAAGTTCTGTATCGTAGAAACAATGTCTGTCCATCCGTCCATTATTCTGTAGAACTTACATTTTGAAAAGAAACAAATTTTGAAAAATCCCTAATTTAATCCCTAATTATACCTAAAATTCCAAAAACTATATAAAGATGAAGATATGACACTCTATGTTGTATTTTTCGTTATTTCTAGAATCCACTGTAACAAAAAATTTGTTACTTTGGCCGCAAATAACTAGAAAGTCTTTAGGAAATTTTAACAGCTTTTCTTTCCTAAACAACATACAAATTTTGATCAGCTTTGAGAAACTGCAAAAAATCTGTTAATACATACGTTTCGTCGTCCTTTTTCCACATGAGAATTTTTGTATGAAATTTGATTTCAATTTTCGAGCACTATTCTTAGATTTCAATGGCCGAATTCTTATACTACTATTTAATAACATTGAAAACAGTTTGACAGCAGACATTTAATTCTGTGGCCAATTATTTATAGGACCAATATGGAGCACGTACTTCACTTCCTTTTTGTTCACACATTTTGATCAAATTCACAACAAATTAATATGGTTGTCATTAAAATCATGTTGTCATTTTTCAAAGATTTAGATCGAGAACATTTTAAATATTACTTTTGAAAAATATTATGAGGCAAAACATATGTTAAGATTTTTTTGGTTGCACAACTTTAAAACTTTGGTAGCCTATTAATCATATTGCATTCAAAGTTTCTAAATTATAATTTTTCTAAGTCTTTATATTCCAGTCTATGGCTTTCCTATACATTATTTTAAAATCAATTATTTAGTTAAGAAAATATTCACCCCAAATGTTTTTTTTTTTTTTTTTTTTTTTTTTTTTTTGGAAATAATTCTGTAAATTTAAAACTGCTAAATGTATTTAAATGAAATTTCACATAGACAATCTTGAGGTGTATGGCAATTAATTTAGAGGAGAACAGAATTCTAGTGGATCTGAGGTATGAGGGGTAGAACTCAAAAGTTGGTTACCTCGAGTATGAAAAAATTTTTAAAAAAATCACAAAAATTTCATTTAAGATTTGATTGAAAAAAAAAATTTGTAACTTTAAGATCGTTCAAAGTATTTCAACAAAATATCACATTATTATTTCTGAGGTGTTTTCCAATTGTTTTCTAGCAGCACAATTATCTGTCTAGTCTGTGAACAGAAGGAGAACCTCCGAAACTGTTCAACTCTTTTAGTTATTTCTTCGTTCTCAATATTTCGAGGTTCCCAATTTTGCAGGTCTTTCCCTTTCTTCTCAGAGCAGCTGTGATCAGTAGTTCTCCTACAAAAAAGAGTGGATACCTCAGTAATAACTATATGAAATTTTATTGAAATATATTTATCCATTCAAAAGTTAAACAAAATTATTAAAAAAGAAACATAGAATGCTACAGCACACATTTATCACGGAAATAAGGAAAAATGTGCAAATTTTGCGGAAGGAGATAAAGTTTAAGTTAGTTTTTAAATGATTGTGTAAAGCACTTATGCAAGTATTTTGTATCGTTGGAAATGTTATTACTTTAGAAATATTTATATATAAATAATTAAGAATTAAAACTTAATTTTTTCTTTAAATTGTTCACAAAACGACAAATTTTTGTATTTAGTGGTTCTTAAAAAAAAAGTATAAATAGATTTCCATTTATTTACTCCGAAATACCCAAAAATTCCTTTTAAAGGAAAACTTATTTCAAAAATTTACTTTTTTCAGAAAAATAGTCACCCTATCGTTATAAAAAGCGTGGCTTATTCAAAATTGTTTGTGTGTTTAGCCACTATATGAGGGTTTGACATTTTTGTGCTCCACAAAAAAAAGCTAAAAATACAAAAATTTAAATTAACGAAATTCTTATAGAGCTGGCGGGGAGACTGTTACCCCAACTGCCCTCGAATTTATTTTACATGCATTTTTATTAAGTATTTTTTTTTTAAACATGAACAAAAAATATATGGTCCAGAGGAAAATAATGGATTTTAAAGTGAAAAAATGTTACCAACTTTTTGAAAAAAAATTACAAAAAATCAAAAAAAAAAATAATAATAATAATTTTCTAACTAAAAAAAAATGTAAATTTTTATCTAAACCACAAAGGTATATGATTTTTGCACAAAAATTTGTATAGAATCCAGGGAATATTTTAAACAAATTTTAGGACACAAATTGAGCCCGCCAAGTTAAAAAAAGTGTCCAAAAATGGGTCAAAATTTTAGATTGATCCAAATATCTCTTAAATTAAAAGAGATAGGTGTTACACATGCAAGCATTTTTTTTTTTTTTTTTTTTTTTTTTTGTAGAATTTTGTAAGGATTATTTATCTGCATTTTTTTTCGATCAAATCATAAATGAAATTTTGGCGTTTAAAAAAGAAGAAAATCATACCCTAGGTGATCAACTTTGGAGGCCACCCATTGTTCCCCAGACCCGCTACGAACTTATCCTCCTCCAAATCAATTGCCACACACCTTCATGTGAAATTTCATTCAAATACATCCAACAGTTCTGAAGTTATTGAATTATTTATATTACCGATTAGAAATCAAGGCGTATGAGTATTTCTATTACAAATCATTGAGTTAAATACATATATATCATACGCCTTATAACTAATTATTAAAATAAAATAAAAAAAAACTTTTAATTAACTAAAATTTAAACATTAAGTTAAAAATCAACAACTTTTTTTAAATTAAAAACTACGTTTTTTTATTTGTATTTTTTAAGCAAATAAATAAGTTTCTTTTAAAATATAAACCATAATAATCATATTAATAAAATTGTTAATTAAACAAATGTATTTAATACAACAAATAGTTATTACCAATAACTTTCTGTCACCCTGTATGTTTTTTTTATCTTTTATTTAATTTATTATTTATTAAGAATTATGGACATATTTTTCCATATCAAAGCTGTCATGGCGAATGATTAATATTTATTTATTATTCATATGAAAATAATACTCATACGCCTTCCTACAAATGATTAAAAACAAAAATGGAATATGTATTTAAAATAAATCACAATTTAAGTTAAACTGACAAAATCTAACAAATAACAAAAAAACAAAGATAAACGAAAAATAATTTTCATATTTAAATACAAAGAAAATGTATAGAAATTCTTTGCTACAAATCATTCAATTGTTAATAATTTAATTGAACAAAAAAAATACATAAATTTACTATAATAAAGGAAAATATTTAGAGAAAATATCTTTGTAGAAAATGAAATATTAAAGTTAACATTTAACTATCAGACCTTAATAGAACTAGAAATTTTAGTTTATTTATAGGCCTAAGAAAATATTATAAATTCCTAAAAAGTAATCATACACCAGAAAATTCCTATTGCCACATAACAAAAATATTTGCAAAATTTTATAATATAAAATAAACAAATATTTCATAGATTTTTTTCTCTATGAAAAACCTTTTTTTGTTCTTTGCTCTCTGTTGTCTTAAATATAATAACAAAATTGTTTGCCTTTTCATTAGGTAAACATATTATAGTTATATATTTATATATAACAATAAAAGTGTTGTTATAAAATCAAGTTAATAAACAACAAACAACCACAAAATATTTAAAATTATAATAAACTTGCTAATAAAGCTAAACATATATTTCTTTACCACAAACTTTAAATTTATCCAAATAGAAGAAATTGTTAATTGTTTGCTTATATAAAAAAATAAATTATTTATTTATATAAGGAAGAAAATTATTATATAAAATTTATTTATAAATTTATAAATTTTAATTGATTTTTGTTTAAACAGCATATTTTTTACTTTTTGGTAAAATTTAATTTAAAAATAAAATGCAGTTTGCAGATTTTAGCCTTAATAGTCTTGAGCTATTGCTACTGCAGCTGTAGAAATAATGAATATTTTATAAGCCTTAAAAGAACTTATACTGCTGCTGTAATAGGTTTTATTTTAAGAAAAAATTCAATTTTTTTTTCTGATTATTTTTGCTTATTTTTGCAATTTGTTTGAGAAAAGAAATTTGACCTTTGTTTGCCACCTACACTTTAATATGCAAAACACATAACATACTTATACTCGAAAATTTTCTCACATTTATTAATATAGACTCTTTGGTATATATCCCTACAGTTCTGTGGATACTCAGAGAGTCTGTACATAAACTTCACTATCAGAAAGCTTATTCTTATTGGACAATTTGTATTCAATCTTTTAAAAGTACTCAATTCTATTGTTTACTTTTCCTTTCAAACAATCTAAAATATGATTTGAATTTTAAACTGCTTACTTTGCTGATGACTTGGTAATATAAAGAAACTATTTATTTAATTATTTATTTATTTATTTATTTATTTATTTATTTATTTATTTATTTATTTATTTAATATTTTTTAATAATTCCAAGCAAATTTATATTAATAACCATTTCTTTGAACGTTTAAAGCATTTAGATACTAAAAAGAAACAACGATTTTGCTGTCCTTTGGTAGTCTATAACGTAGTCAGTTAATTCTCAAGTCTTACTAGTCATATAAACGTTTAAAAGAAAGTAAATACTAATTTTTCACCAAAAATACTAATTTTTCTAAAAAAAAGTACCTTTCAGTTTTTTGCAAAAAAGTACTTTTGATAAAAAAAAAAATTAATAAAAAAAGAAAAATAAAAATATTCAATCTTTCTAGTAATATAAACGTTTAAAGGAAAGTAAATTATATCCTTTTTAAGGAAAACAAAACATATCTCCAATTTTTAATTGAAATTTTTTGTCAAAAATACTATTTTTCTAAAAAAAAGTACTTTTCATTTTCTTGAGAAAAAAAGTACTTTTGACAAAAAAAAATATATACATTTCTTCCGAGTACTGACTAAAAAAATTAAACAAAAATATTTATAAAAAATTAAAAATTTTATAAAAAAAAATAAACTTTTTTAATAAATAAAAATTTTGAAATTTATTAATATTTGTTCAAACCAGACAGAAGGACGGACATTGATAATCCATTTAAGATATTGAAATTTTCTTAAAATTTTTCATTTTAACAAAATGGATATAAAAAATTAAACTTTATCAAAATTTAAAAAGGTAGTACTTTTTTAGAACAATATATGTGAAGTTATACTTTTTGATTTAAAAAATTTTTGATAACATTTTTTATAATTAAAAAAATGCTTTTAATCATTTCTAAGCATTGCTTTATGATAAGCAATAACTTTAAAAAAGTTCCAGGTTTTAAAAATTTTAAATAATTTTATTTTTCTTTAACCAGACAGACGGTCAGAGGGACGAATATTGTTATATCCTTTCATCTGCACAAACGGTATTTGAAACAACATTATCTTAATGAAACATTTGATAGCTTTTCAACAAGATAATATTTAAATTTGTGTTCAAAATTATGGTTCAAAATTGCAACTTTTTTAAAAGTGACTTTTAGATTTTTTTATTTTTTTTTTTTTTTTATTATTTTTTGAAAAATCCTTACCACATTTAATGTAAAAAATATAAAATTGTTATAGAAATGTCATATGAAAATACATTATAGAAATTTTATTTTTTTGAAAATTAGTACCTTTACTGTATAAATAGTACTTTCGTTTAAAAAAATTTTATTGCTTTAAATAAAGATTAATATTTTAACATTTTGAAGCAAAAGAACAGACGGATGGACAGACACTTTTATTCAGCCTTTTTTATCCACGAAAGAAAATAAAATTATATTATTTTATAGTTATATACTTAGACATTTGAACAATATATAATACTATAAGACTGCTTAAGAAAAGGCCCAAAATTGGACCTTTTTTAAATAATCTATTTTCTTAAGCCATTTAAGTATTTAATTAAAAATTATAAATAATTTTAAAAATAATAATCAGAAAAATAATTTAAATGAAAATAATTAAAAAAAATACTGTGTTTAAATTTAAATATTAATTTAATTGTTAAACAAAAAATATTGGTACCTTTTTGAAAGCAAAACTTAAAAAATAATACAGATTTTATAAATTGGTAAATTAATTAAATTTTTTTAAACTAGACAGCCGGAAGGATATAGTTATTTCGCCTCATTTTAAGAAAGATATTTGGGAATATAATTTCTTAATGAAAAAACTTATAAATTTTTCAATAAAATTATAAAAAAGTGAAAAAAATATAAAATAGTTATAGAATTAGGACTTAGAAGAAATCATATATTTTTCACTGCTTTAATTTTTTTACTTTTTTAACAAAAGGACAGGCGGACGGACGGACAGACATTTTTATTTAGATTTTGTTAAGTACAAGGAGAGAAAAATTATACTTTTTGATAGTAAGGTCCTTAAACATTTGAACTAAGCACTAAGACTGATTAAGGAAAGTCCCGAAATTAATAAATATTACAGATTTTAGAAATTTTTAAATTAATTTCAATTTTTTTTTTTTTAAACTAGACAGAAGGACGGACATTGTTATTTTGCCTCATCTATATGAAATGTATGCGGAAATATATTATCTTAATGAAAATTTAAACAATTTTCAACGGAATTATAAAAAAATTAAAAAAAAGATATATAAAATAGTTTTAGAAATAGGGTGTAGAAAAAATCATATATTTGTCACTGGCTTAAAAAATTTTACATTTTTAACAAAAGGACAGGCGGACTGACGGACAGACATTTTTATTTAGACTTTTTTCTAGATACAAACAAAGCAAATTTATATTGTTTTATAGTAACTTTCTTAAACATTTGAACAATATATTATATTGTAGGACTACTTTAATAAAAGCCCCAAAATTGGACTTTTTCCTAAAAAATCTATTTTTTAAGGAAATGCATTTAATGAAAAATAATAAAAAATTTGGAAAATAATATTTAGAAAAATAACTTAATTGAAAATAATTAAGAAAAAAAGTTAATGTTAAATAAAAATTATTATTATTATTTTAAAATAAAATTATTTTTTTATTGAATTTAATTTTAAAAAAATTTTAGTTTTTACTTTTTTTTTTTTTGTACTTAAAAAAAATTAATTTAAAATAAAATTATTTTTTTAATAAAAAATATTTTTTTTTTCTTTGATAATTGCCTTCTAACTTTTGGGAAAACAATTTGCTACTTATTTTAATTTTAATTTTTTTTTTTTTTTATTATTATTTGGGTTTTTGACCAGACAGACATCATCATCAAGGTGTATAAAATTTTATCAGGTTTTTGAAAAATTCTATAAGTTAGAACACACTTTTAGTCCTTAGGTCTGNTTTTATAAACTGANTAAAATAGCTGGTTNAAAAANAAATATTATAGTTCTAANGAACACGAAAAAAATTTCGCAACTGGACTGACGGACAGACATTATAATTTCATTTNTTCTAAATAAATTTTATAATANATTTTTCNTGGATAACTGAGACACANTTTAAGAAATAATACAGANTATTTAAANAGAATGTTAAAGCGCNNATTGATTTAGGAATTAAATNTAAGGGANTTGTTTTCGATTGTCTAGTTTTAAAAATAATTANTTTACTNNAAAATCTNCNGATTTTAATACTTNAAACTTTATTTCTGCAAAGTTGTGTAAGAAATTCTTCAAAATTTTTAAAATAATTAAATACTTTTAAAATAATTAAATACTTTTANNAAATAGTTATTAAAACTGTNGGGTTTTCTTAAATATCTAACATATTCTCATATACCTGTAAACATTGTTTAAGTATGCATGTGTGTGTGTATATGTGTGCATGATAAATGTGTTATAACGAAAATTAGTTTTCAAAGGTCATAGTTCAAATGAATAAACAAAGTAATGTCAAGTATTATAATATAAATATATATTTAATTTTCTTACATATAAATAATTTTTGTTATTTTACAAAAAATGTTTATTAAAAATTTATTAAATTTATTTATGAAAAAATAAAAGAAAAAAAATTATATAAAAAACAATTTGCTAAATAAAAAACTGTAATTTAATTATATAATAAAGAATAAAATCATAACAAAAATTTCCAAAAAAAAAACATAAAATTTTATTTAATAAAACGTTTATAAATTAAAAATGTTTTTAAAGGAATACAAGTTTTAAACCTTCAAATTTATAATTTTTTTATTTATCTTTTTTTCCATTGAAACCCTGCTAATGTTAACATTATTAAAAAAACATTTATTAACCATTTATGCATACAGTTTATAATTTTTCTCTTTATAATTTGTTAAAGGTTAACAAATCTGTGTATTTTTTTCCTAGGAAAAATCCATTAAAATTGTTTTTGTATATAAACATGATTACTGGGAATTTCCAATATATATTCATTGTATTTATGCACTTACAACCTTAAACTCTTTTCAATATTTTTTTTTCTCTCTTTTTTGCCGCTTGTAAATGTCATTTTGAATTGAACATATGAACTTTATTCATTTATAAAGTTCAAAGTTTTTTATATAAAAAAAAAAAACATAAAAATAAATTGTAGAGAAAATTTTTCCAAAAGATTTGCATCAGCACTTTTTGATAGATTTAAATGAAATACTTTTTTTTAAGTGTTTGTTTAAGGTTTAATGAAAAGTTTTGTTACAAAAAGCGAAAGAAAGAGAAATTGTTGAATAAATAATTTAATAGGGATTTAACCATTTCAAATGACCTTAATTTTGTGAGAGGAAAAAAGAAATATTGGTAATAAATTAAATAAAATTTTAATTTTAAATAAATTTTAAAAACAGTAGATTTATTTATTAAAAATATAAGTTACACAAGAAAACAGTTTTTAAACCACTTTTTTACAAAAGACTACAGTTCTCACAATAAACTACGATTTGTTAATTTAATTAGGTTGCTCTATATATTGAAGCATATCTCGTAAACAACTTGTGTGATTTTATTGAAAAAACTAACAAAAAATTCTACACAAAATTAACTTTAATTTATGCTTATATTGTTTTTTAGTACGATCTATAGTAAGGGAGATATTAAGTCTAATATCAGGGAAAAAAATAAAATCAGCCTAAATTTTAATTTTTTTTTTTTTTTCAAAAAATCATAAAAATTCAAAAAATGTTAAAAATTTAAATTATTATTTTTAATTTATAAAAATAAATTTGTTTTTAATAAAACAAAACATATTTCATTAAAATCATATATTAAAATAAATATTTTTACTTTTTTTTTCTTTATCTATATAAATTGTAAAAGAGTGTTTTCACTAAGTTATTAATAAAATCAAAACTTATGCATTGATTTAAATAAGATAAATTTTATTTTATTTGCAACAAATTAATCTTTATGGTTAAGATATAAAAATATATATTTTTAACATCTTAAAATTTTTATGATTTTTTGAAAAAATAAATAAAAAAATTTGCTTAATAATTCTAAAACAGTTGATCGTATTAAAAAATGAATTTAAAACATACTTGAAAACACTTTTCATTATTCCAAAATAATTCTACTATTGTGCATGTGAAAAAGTTATAACAACATGAATAATTTGTTCCCGTAACCAATAATAGAATGTGTGTTTTTGAGCAATAATACCAAAAAAATGGAATTTTCTATGATTTAGTCAATTTTTAAGTGTCATTGATTTCAATCTTTTTCTATATAACAAAGAATTATGTTAGCTAAACAATATAATTTAGTTGAAAAAAATCGAGTTCAGACTTTTTGAGATTTTTGAAATTAAAGTAAAATTTTATTTAAAAAAAGGATTTCTTGAGAAACTACAAATATTTTACTCTAACAAAATTCTTTGTTATTAAAGTTATATGAACGATATTTTCAGCTAATGTAGACTCAATTGTATAAAATAAGAAAATGAAAAAAAACTTTNNAAAAAAAAAAAAAAAAAAAATGAAAAAAAAATCCCAAAATGGGTTTTTTTTTATTTTCGGCTATAAAATCCACATTTTTCAGAAGCCTTGTAGATTTTGGTAGGAAACATTTTCACAACATATTACAAATTCTTAAACTGGAGTACGTTTGCCTATCAATGCTTTTGGATTTTAAAAAATATAGACTAAAGTGAAAATTTTCATATAAAATGGGTCGAATTTGGAAGAGTGTGTACTATGGTATCCAATCGATTAAATACAATAGATTTTTATTTCGAATGTATTATCACACACTTAA